>PVJN01032339.1:0-24135 GCA_004026805.1 Lasiurus borealis | reverse complement strand
TACCCACCTACCCACCTACCCACCTACCCCCCGCCCGGTGCGCCCCTCCCACTCAGACCGCTCGCGTCAGTGCAAGGCTTTTGGAGACACACCCGCCGCCAGCTGGGCGCACTGTGCTGGTGGACACATAGGGCACGGCTGCTCCGATACGACTCGTCCCGTGGCCCAGTCTGCTGTGCAGACACGTGGCTCACGACCTGTCATCACTGCCATTCTGGGCCCGTGTCACGACGCTCAGGCGTGAAAGCTGCTGTCACACAGCACAGCCCTCTCAGGCCTCAGCCACTGCGCTGCACCGGTGCCGACACGTGCACCACGGAGAGGGCAGCCCGGCAGCGCGCTCCGCACTCGCCTCCATGGATGGCCGCGGAGGCTCCTGGGACCAGACCCTGCCCACAGCGCCCACATCCCCGCCACCCCGGGCAGCCCCGCCCCCGCCCCTCTGCTGCCCGGCCGGCGCCGGCTGTCCTTTGCCCGCGTGCCCCGCTCGGGCCGTGGCCGCACCCTCCCCGCGCCTCCCATCTTGCTTCCGCAGACCACACGCCACAGCCTCTGCCAGGCCAGCGGAGCGCCCACACCGCACCGCCTCCCGACACCTCCCACGCTCCTTCCTCCTCTCCCGGCGCTGGTCCGTCCGCCCCTCCGCAGCCGGCGGGGCCGCGGGCTCGCTCCGGGGCCGACGGGAGAACAGGCCCCTCCCTGGGAAACACGACCCCGTGGGCGCGCCATTGTTTCTCACACACAATGACCGAAGCACAGGGAACCAGGCTTCCCGGCCAAACCGGCAGCCGCGGCACGGCCTGGCCGTCGCTCTGCCAAGAGGTGGGAGCTTTGAGGAGGGTCCCCGAACCCACGGGCCCCGCAGTGGGTGGGTGCCTCCCGGCAGGTCTGATGCGTTTCGGAGGCGCCCGGGGCCCTGACACAGCGGCTCGCGCACCAGGACCCAGCAGGAAGGACAGCGTGCCCACCCGCACGCCGTGCCCTCTCTTCCCGGGGGAGGCGGGCAGCCTGGGCTGTGTGCCGCCTGCGAGTTTCCTGAGCCTCAGGCAGCCTCGGGACAGCCCAGGGGCCATTCAATGCTCTTCTCGCCTTTTAAAAACTATAGCAAAATGCACACCGTGCAAACGTTCCCCTTCAGGCGGGGAGGGGGCACCCGGCCTGCCAGGCCCAGGGGGTGAGTGAGGGTTCGGGCAGCGAGAGCAGCCTCCCTTTCTCCTGGCAGCCCTGGGGCCTGCTTCTCCTCGGGCTTCCAGGGAAAAGGGAGGCGGCTTTTAATGCACCCACAGCGCGCTCAGCCTCCCGGTCCAGGAGAGGCGCGAGGTGACCCAGCCTGGCGGCGGGGGTGCCTGGGTCCCGGCTCCCGGGGCCGGGCCGGAGTCAGCCTTCACGGGCTCATTAGTCAGCCCCGAGGCAGCGAGACATCCTTTCTTCGCACAGGCCCTTCCTTTCCCCCGGGGCCGCTTCCGGAACCAGGAGAAAACAATGAGCGTGTGTGGCCGGGCGCCCACACGCCTCCTGCCCGGGAAGGGAAAGGCCGTGTGGGAACAGACTGCGCCCGTGGGCGACAGGTTCCCAGAGCTTCCCGAGCCCCCCCTCCCGCTGGATCCAGCTCCGAGGCGCCCCATGCACCCGCGCCCGGGCTGCCTGTGCAGGGGCTGGTCTGCGGGAGCCGCCTTCGCCCCGTGCTGGGCCAACCGGGGCCTGCCGGGTGCTCGCCCCCCTCCGCTCTGCTCCCCTCCGCAAAGACGGGAGCCTGGGGCTGAGAATCCTCCCGGGGAATTCCTACCCCCCGGCCGGCAGCAAGAGCGGAGGGAGGGGGTGGGGGAAAAGGAGGGTCAGCCCAGGTCAGAGGTGAGGAGGCGCCCGGGACCCTGCCCTCCACCCCGGCCCCGATGGTGTGAGACAGACCCTTCAACGCTTCTCCCACATGCACATGACCTCCAGCTGGCGCACAGCCCGCCGTGGAGCTAGCACTGCGAACACCTAGAGGACAGCGCGAGCGAGGGACGCCACTAGGACAGGTCAGGCCAGGGTTCTAGCTAAAACAGAATAAGAGAAAAAAGCCTGCATGCCAGTTCTTATCTCTCTCTCAAACTCCTGACTTCAAGATGCGCGGACGGGGTCAGAGACTCCCCGAAGAACGTACGAGAAGTGCACGCACGGGACACGCCCCAGTAAGACGCAGAGAAAACCCGCACACATTCCCCCAGAGACCGCCAGGAGGCCCAGGAGGCCTGCGGGAGAAGGTGGCAGTGAACACACGCAGCCGCGGGCGCGCCTGCTGGGCAGGGCAGGCAACCCGCTGAGAAACAGGCTCATGAAAGCCGGGGCCGCCGTGCGCCCCGGAGCCCGAGAAACCGCGGCTCTGTCCCCAGCGCCCGCTGAGCGCCGCCGTGCGGTGAAGGCCTCTCCGGCCCCGGTGGCATTTCCAGACCACGCCCGCTGCCCACCCGCAGAAAACTCCGTTTCCGGACCCCTGCGAGCTGAGCCTGGCCGCACGGCGGGCCATCGGGAGAAAGGGCCGCTCCCAAACCCACGCGCGCGGGTTTTCGGTCCTGACCGAGCACCTGGGAGACTCCACAATGAAACTGCTTTCACACGGCGAGGTCCCGCCCTCCTCTGTCCTCTCGGCTGGAGAATGACAGGTGGCTGACCTTCCTCAGACACCGGGGAAAGAACACCTCGGGGTGATGCGGCAGGGACGGCAGCTCACCACGCCGGCCCCCGGGACCGTGGGCTCCAGGACTCGGACCTCCCGGTCCCGCGCCACCAGAGGTCCACCCTCCACTCAGACTGCAGTGACGGCGGCACTGACCGCCGGGCTTTGATCACGCTGCTCAGCGGCGTCTCCTGCCAGGCGTCTCGCCAGGGCGCCCCTCTCGCCTCCACAGGCCAGTCGCCCTCCCCGTCGGGACAGGTCAGTGCCAACTGCACGTGTTCAAGCCCCCAAACCCGACGCCACCCCAGCGTTAGGAGAGCGCCCCGGCCCCGGCCCCGGGTTCGGACAGGAGCAGAGGGTCGGAGGAGGCCGAAGGCAGGAGACCGGGCCTTGGGTCCCCCCTCATTCGGCGCCCCGTGCGGAGCGAGCCGGGAGCCGGCGGCGGCACTCACCGATCTGCAGCAGGATGGGCGTGACCAGGGCCGTCTCCATGGCGTAGCAGAACTCCCTGCCGAACATCACGGCCCCGTGCATCACCCACAGGCGCACGGGGATGCGGTCGATGGAGCCCTCGCTGACGGTCTCGTCGCGCGGCTCGGGGCCGGCGCCCGCGGGCTTCCGCAGCTCGGGCAGGGCCACGGGCAGCTCCTGGACTTGCAGAGACTCCGAGTCGGCGTTCTGCGGGGCCATTCTCATCACCGCCGGGCGGCTCTGCTCCGGCCTCTACCTACACGAACGGCACCGGCGCGGGCCTGGGAGCGCAAGCGAAGCCGGCGCCGCTCCCGGCGAGTCACCCTCCTCGTCCTCGCGGCACCACTTCCCCCTCGGGCGCGGCGCGCGGCCAGCAGAGCGCTCTCCGGCTGGATCCTGAGCATATGGCTATGGATTACTGCGAGTGCGAGTTACAAATCCATAATGGCCATTCAGTTAATACCAGTTTCATCATTGTGACCGAGGAGGTGCAGACGTGGTCTCTGAGGCTGCGGAGAGGCAGGGTGCTGACACGGGAAGGGGCTCCACCGTTGCTCCCCATCGAGCGACCGGCTGATCTGCAAGAGAGGAGAGGACCCGCCGTCAGGCCGCGCAGAGAACGAGGCGCCGGCGCCCGGCAGTGGCGGTTCTCGGCGGCGTATTTTCCACAAGGAGGAGAGCAGGGCTCGCTGAGAAGCCGGACCGCGCAGCACGCAGCGGCCACAGGCTCGGCGACCCGCCGACAGGTCTGCGGGCGCAGCTGCGTCCTGAGCGACCCCCTTGGCCTGGACGGCCGTGGACGAAGCCACGTGGTGACAGTCACCTGACCCGGTTACCACCCGGGGCGACACCTCAGGGCCGGGGGCTCCCAGCCAAGGTCTAATGGGCCCTGGGGACACAGGGGAGGCGGGGAGGCATTTGGACGGGTGGACGGCCCACGCTCGGCTGGAGGGCGAGTGCCCAGCCCCGTCGCCTGCCCTGCGCTCAGGGCTGCCCCCCGCGGAGCTGGCCGCACCACCGTGGCTCCCACCCGAGTCCCTCTGACACCCGGGTCCCGCCTTCACCTTGGCCACACCCGGCTACTCGGGGGTCCCTGTCCCGGCGCTGTCTGGGGGGCAGAGGGACGGGAGGACCCGTGCGCAGACACCTGGAGCCTTCGTGTTCTCCGCCCCCCCACTTCTCCCCCCCCCCCCCCCCCCCCCCCCCCCCCCCCCCCCCCCGCCTCACTCACCACCGAGTCCCCGAGTCTCTTCTCTGGGACCAGCCCGCCCGGCAGCACTGCCCGCGGCCCGTTCCCGTCACGGCCCTCACGGCCATCCGGTCCATCCCCCGAGCCTGGCCGCCCGCAGGAGCCGGGGAAGCCGGGGAGAGAGGGAGCGAGGACCGCTGCCCAGCGCCCGGCCCAGCCAGCTGCCGGAGGACTGGGCGCGGGGCAGGGCGGCCGCCCCCGGAGGTCCCTGCCCGGCGGGGCGCGGCGGTTACCTGTTAGTCAAGGAGGCTAGGCATTAACGCGGTGCTCCCTCGGTCAGGCAGTGCACACGGCGGCCGGACGTTACCCAGGTAGCGTCACTGTCATCTACATTGGCGGAAACGACAAACACCGTTAGTGCCCCGTCCGCGGCTGGGCACGCGCACACCTCCCGCGGGCACGGCTCCGGCAGCTCCCTCCCCCGGGAGCACCGCACACTCGGCTGAACGGCCAAGAGCAGGCCACGCTGCCCACGGCCGCCCCGTAGCCACGGCCGCCCCTAGCCAAGCACCTGGGGGCGGTGCCACCAGTTAGGGGGCGGCAGACACCACTGCCCCAGGCCCGATGCCCGGAGGTGCTCTCCCAGGCGCTGCAGTGAGCCCGCATGGAGCCCCTCCGTCCCCCGCTGGGCAAGACGGCAGCTCGGGTGGCCTGCTCCTCCCGGAAGCGGCCTGGACCGGGCCTCCCGGCTGCTGAGGAGCGGCAGGAGTGGGCGCTGTGACCCATCCCGGGACCTTCCGCTCGAGGCCAGGGGCTCCCGAGGCGGCCGCTGGCCGTGCTGCGCAGATGCACTCAGACAAGGCGCGACAATGGCTCCGCTCAACAACTTCCTCTATTGTCCTGCCTCTCCCGCAGGGCGAGTGGTGCCAGAACACGTGGCTCCCGACAGCTGCTGGGGGAGAGCCTCCGGCCGGCCACCGACCGGCTCCCGCACACGCTCGACAGGACACAGTGGCCGCCTTCGGCGACCAGACCCACTGCCGGCGGTCGGAGGAGGCCACGCACGCTCCCGGCGTGGCCGGGCAGGCGCCTCCGTGGCGGCTGGGTGTGGCCACGGCTGCTTGTTTTGCTCGCCGCCGTCTGACAGCCCCGGCCCTGGACCCTGGCTCCGCAGCGGCCCGGCCGTTAACCATTACAGACATTAACCCGTGACCCCGACCTCCCCTGGCGCCGTGGACACAGACGCGGGAGCAGACCCGCGGCAGCAGGCGGTGAGGAGGGCCAGCTGTGGAGCAGACACAGGCGTTGAACCCAGCAGTTGGAGCGCCCGCACGAAGGATGAAGGAAGCACAGGCCAACCCGCGGGCACCCTACTTCCTGAGATCGCTTCCGGGTCCCGCCAGCGGCCGCGTGGGGGGACGACTCGGAAACGGCGACGCACTCTCGCCCTCTGCCTCTGCCCTTCACGCGTCCTTGGTTCGCACATGGTCCAGGAGGCGGCTGGTTTTTCCAAGTAAAAGTCAAGGATCTCCCCCCTCTCCACACGGCCAGCCCTGATCAGAGCACCCTCTCCGGCAGGAATGCGGCTGTGGCTGCCATGGCAACAGGCAGTCCGCTTCCCCACCACACAGCTCCGATCCCGCCGCCGGGAGAGAAGCCTCAGGGCCACCTGCAAGGCCAGGTGGGAGCCCTGTGGGCGGGTCCGACTGCCCCCTCCCAGGCCCGGCCAGGGGCCAGGCTCCTGGGCCTCCATCCCCCCCAACGGGAGGGGACGCAGGTCCCAGGCTGCCCAGGGACACTGGCAGTAACAGCAGCGATGGACATCTGAAACCCCTCCTGTCCCAGACACAGAACCGGCCTGACCTCGGAGACGGCCCGGGGGCCGTGCAGGCCCTTTCGCGGGCACTCGGACAGCATGTCCACCAGGGCGGGTCCTGATTCGGGTCTGGCTCCCCAGAGGACGCACCGGTGGCACAGGGAAACGGCGGGAGCCCGGTCCCAGCACGTGGAGCGGCTGGCACCGGCTCCGAACGCCAGGCAAACCCAACTGCCCGTGTTTTTAAAGGGGACGTCTGACATCCACGTGAAAGTTGTCAAAACCAAAACGGGGTTTAAAAGCGAGTTTCTGAAGGATGGAGAGCCTGCAGGTGACTTGGCCTGGCTACCTCTACTCTTTCCCGTACCCGGAGGTCCTCTTTTTCTGTGATGACGAGACCTTCTCTCCCACGGTCACCTCTAGAGTGAGGGCGGACAGTCCGGGGGCCGTCAAAGTCGCCTCCTTAAAACCCAGTCCTCCCGACGCGGCTCCGACGCCTGGAAAGGCGTGTGCCCAGGCATGTGGAGGCTGCGCCGCTCACAGCAGCCCCCGACCCAGCACAGGCTCCCGGAACCCAGCTCTGCCCGGACCCTCTCCCCCGAGAGAGACACAGACTGCCCTCGGGTCCGATCCGGCTGCCCTCGGGCCCGGTCCGGCTGCCTGTGAGTCAGAGGGGCCCGGACCCCGGCCCTGGGCTCAGGTAATATGCCAGAAAGGCTCGCCGCGCCCAGGGAAACCCGTCTCCTCACCGGGACGTGGGTTTGTGCCAAGGACCCGAGGACGGAGGCGGCAGCCAGACGGAGATGCGCAGGCAGCTAACAAGGCGGCACTGTGCCCGGGAGCTGCCCCGTGCGTGGCACGTGGAGGGGGTCCGTTTCCAGGCCAGGCGCCGCCCTCGCTGTTTATGAGGCTCATCACTAGTCCCGACCCAGTCCTGGGCTCCAGCTGCGCCCCCCCCAAAGAGTCAGGGTGGGGGTTGGGGGGCAGAGTTCTAGCCCTCTGATCTCCAGGCTGGGGCTCCTGGCAGCCAGCCCCCACCCTCCAGCGCTTTCCAAAAGCCACCTCATTAACGTAACAAAAGACACCTTCATTCCGCCCCCCTCCACACCTAGGAAATTCCAGGGGTGGGGCGCGTGAGCCGAGCCAGGAGTGGCGGAGACCCAGGGGGGTGCTCTGTATTAATGAGGTGCTTCTGGGAAGCGGGAGAGTAACCCCGAGTGTCCTAACCAGGCCTCGTAAACAAAGCCCACACGCCGGAACCACCAGCTAACAGGAAGTGCGGAGAGCAGGGGCTAACCGGCTACGTGAGCACCTGCATTCTCTTCCAGAACAGATGCGGGAAAGGTGCCATCGCTGGTGACTTACCGTCATATTCCTCTGCTCCCACAAAACCTAAGGCTTGTTTTTAATAAGACAACAAGGCACCTTTCAAAATAGCCTGCCCGCCTACCACCACCACCGGCCCTGCCATGTGGCGAGACCGAGGCCAGCAGGCCGGCAGGCCCAGGTCTGACAGCCCCTGTGGGCCCAGGAGCTGCTGCAGGTGCACCTGGTGCATCCAGAAGCCCTCCCAGCCGCCACGGGACTGGGCCAGGGGCTGGGGACCCCCCCCCCTCTGCTCCCCATGCTGTGGCGGCCCGGAGACCAGCCACTCAGGTAGCCTGGCGCCTGCTTCCCTCTGACATCCACTCCAGGGCTGTCACATGACCACCCCAGGCCTCAGTCACATGACGGGGCTTTTCATTCAACAGCCCCACCCACTGCAGCTCAGGCTCGCTCTGCCGTATCAGCCTTCTCCCCACGGGACTGAAGTCAAGTACTACCCCCTGGCCACCCCCACCTGCCCTGCTCATCCCGGATCCTCCCACAATGCACTGTCCCAGGCTAACCCGGGGCCTCTCCCTTCTCCAGGCCCGGGGGCCAGCAGCAGCCCTGCAGGGGCCGGGCGTGCAGTGAGGGCTCTGCTCCGCGTCTGTTTGTGGGCCGCACCCCCCTGCCCCGCCCCCCCGCCTGCGGCCAGAGGCCCCCTGGGTTTCTCAGCCAAAAACTCCAGCTCCCAGGCGCCCTCCCGGCTAACTGGGCGCTGCCGTCCGGCCTGCCGGCGCCTGCGGGGCTCCAGCGCTGTCCCGGAGCCAGCGGAGGACGAGCCTCCAGCGGCGCCAGGGAAGCGAGCAGAGGCGAGAGGCCGGGCCCCCGTCCCCGCCGTCCAGGTGAGCGGGGAGGGCGAGCGGGTCCCGCACCTCAGACTACGCCCGCCGCCTTCCTACAGCACGGTCCCTCCTCCCCACAGAGCCCTCTGCGGCGCACCGGACAGGCCATCCGCGCCGGGCTCACGGGGACCTGGCAGACGACGGCCGAACTGCCGAGCACACCACACACTGGCGCAGGGACGCGCGTGCCGGCATCTGGACGAGCTGAAAGGAAAGGCTTGCCCAGGCCCCACTCCCCCTGGGGAAACGGGGTGGCCGTCTCCGCCCCACCCGGAGTCGGGGATGCGGGCCTGGGCGGGCTCCGCTGGGTGGGGGAGGAGGGGACCCTGGTGCTGCCGTCCTCAGGCCGCAGGTTAGACCTGTGGACACGCACCAGCGTCCCGGCGAGTGTCCGCCGGGAGGATGAGGCTCCGGCACGGACGGAGCACGGGCGCCTGGCACGGTGGGTGCCCTTTAACGTCGGGCTGCGCCCGTGAGAGCGGTGCTTCTGGCGGCCTCCCCTCACAGTCCGTCCAGTAAGTTACGCAGCGGGAGGGAGGCAGCGGGCACAGGGCCGGAGCCGCGCCGGCGAGAAGGGGTTTCCCCTGCAGGAGCCCGGCGGCCCACAGCCGTCCGGCAAACCCACAACCCGCCGGGCACGGCCCTGAAGCGCGGCGGACGCTGCCAGGACGGGGCCGAGGCTCGCGCGTGTGGGGACGGCAGGAAGCACGGACGCCGCCCCCGGGCGTGCTGGGCCCCGTGGCCGCCCGCAGCCCGGGCGCTGACCACACACCCGGCGGGGATGAGTCAGGAGGGAGGGCGGCAGACAAACAGGCCGGAGCGGAGTGGAAGTCGGCCGGCGGAGTGAGTCAGCTGACCCGGGAGGGCGTGCTGGGCCGGACGGAGGTCTAAGGTCCCACAGAGCAGACTCTGCCGGCGCCGGGGCCGGGCCGGGCTTGCGGGGGCCGCTCCGCCCCGTGGGATGAGGCCCAGAACACTTCACGCCTCCAGGGCGGTTCACGGGGGCCCTCCACCCCCCGGGGCTAACGACTGAGGGAGCTGCCTGACCCTGTCTCCTCTCCGGCCAGCCAGCGGCCCATCCACTCCTCCCGTCTACAGGAGGCTGCCGGAGTGGACCCGGGGCCTGGGCCCAGGAAGTGGCTCTGCTCACTGAGAAAGGCGCGCCGGCTGATGGGTGCGCGCTCACCATCGGCTGGGTTCCTCTGCATCGAAGTCCGACGGTGCGTGGACACTGCACCCCCCACCCCTCTGTCTACTACCTCGTTTTGCTCCTCACACCCCTGTCCCTTCCCCGGGAGGCCGGTGCTCCTCTGGACGAGGTGTCTCCGGTTTTAAAGGCATAGTTCACAGAAAGGCAGGGCTCTGGTGCAAAAGTCACATTCCTCAAAAGCCAGCCAATCCTAACCCCAGGAGCACCTGGAAGTATTACCAGACCGGTTCCCACCAGCTCTCCCTCCCCCAGCCCAGCCCAGCCCGAGGCTGGCCAGAAACAAACAAGGGCCGCAGAGATAAAGCCCTCTCCAGGAACTGCGAACCAGTCTATCTGCGCACAAAAACAACTGCCGGATTAGAGGCTGCCAGGCAAACACTCCCGCCCTGTGCACAGTGCCTCAGTTTATCGGCAACAATAGCTCCCTTTCAGAGGGGAGCCGCGAGCGCGGCCTCCGGCATTTTTAAGATACTTTGCAGGATAAATATTAGCTCGGGCTGGCCTCCGCGGGAAGGGAAGCGGCCGAGGAGCCACTCTCTCTATAGGAGAGGAGAGGAGCCCCGGGCCTGGCGAGGCCCAGCCGCTGCCTCCAACCTCGCCCGGGGCTGCCCGGGGCCCAGCAGAAGGTGCAGTGCTGGGCCCCCATGGAGCCACCGCAAGACCAGGCGCTGGGGCGCGGAGTCAGGGAAGGAGGAGGAGGAGAGCTCCCAGACTCCGCTGGACGAAGAGGAGCGGGAGCAGCAGCTTCAGTTCCGTTTAACAGCATTTCTTGAGACCCTTAATGCCTGGGTGGCAGATCACGGACACACAGCCCTGCCCTGGCAGCCGCCCCCCCCTCCCCGGCCCGCGCTGGGTGGCATGCAGACTCCAGCCGCCACCCACTCACTCGTGTCACCTGGGGAGCTTTTCACACTCCACACCACGGCTTGACCCTCCACCTGGGGACCAACTCGGAACAAAGCAGGTCTGAGCGACGTGACGCCTTCCCCGGCAAGTGACCAGCTCAGCCAGGGCCCCGTAGACCAGCCCAAGGGCCTCCCTCCCATGTCCCTTCTTACCAGCCCAGCACAGACACTTGTGAAACAGCAGGCCCCCCTGAAACAGCGGAGTGCCCGAACAAGCCCACAGCCCGGCCTGAGGGCAGGAGCTGGTGCAGAGGACAGGGGCAGGTCTCTAAGACAGCCGTGACCCCGCGCTAACCCTGTCCCAGCGGTAAGGGGACAGCACGCCATGCCTGCCCCGAGGCCGGGGTGACGCGGATGATGTGCGGTTCCTGGAAGAGCAGGTCTCCCTGGGCTGCTGCCCGAGGCCTCAGACAGGAGCAGAACGGGGCCCATCCTCGCAGGACCCCCCCCCCCCGGGGCCTGCCTCCACCGAGTCCGCCACCAGCAGCCTCGCTAGCCGGGTTCAGCCTCTCCTCCTCTCACTCCTGCACCCGCGTGAGGTCCGCCGCACGTGGTGAGGGCACTCAGGACCACGCTCAGCGCCCCTCCTGCCCGGGCCCCTTGCCTCCCAAACAGCACGCCTGTCCTAGTCACGTCCAAGGTGACCCACCGAAGGCAGCTTCTGAGACGCCAGCCCCTGCGGCGAGGCGGCCTTGGGCCAGCCATGCCCTGGAGCCGGGACAAGTGGCCACAGGCTGGGCCGAGCTAGTTTCCTCTCCTCCTGCGCCTCCGAGACTGGGATCAGGCGGCAGGGCCGGGTCTGGGCCTCCGTGTCCAGCGGCGGGTGGCGGCGGACCCTGAGACCTCCACCGGCGGCTCCGCCCAGGCCAGGCCCAGGCCCGGTCCAGCCCAACGGGCCGGAACGTGCTTCTGGCCCAGGCCCAGCAGAGGCTCCACACATCAGCCGCTGTCTTGCTGCTGCTGCTGCTCCCACACTTGCCAGGAGCCTCGCGACTGTCCCCACAACCAGCCCAGACGACGCCCGCCCGGAGCCCAGGGTCAGCTGCAGCCCGAGCGGGCAGGCGGCACCCGGCAGAACGGAGGCCCAGCCGAACGCTCCCGGCCCGGCATTTACTCTAGCCTGGACGCTGGGCGGTCCCGGGGCCCCCGGCTACAGGCAGCAGAGGGGCTGCCGTCAGCCAGCTCCCCGGACCCGGCACAAAGCTCCGGGCTTTCCCGCAGCGGAGGCACCGCACAGGCGGCCACACAGACAGACCCAGCCTGGTGGGGCAGCGGGTGCAGGACCCACGGCGGGTGAGGCGGGCGGGGAGCAGTGACAGCCCACAGGCCACGTTTCTCTCTCTCTCTCTCTCTCTCTCTCTCTCTCTCTCTCTCACACACACACACACACACACACACACACACACACACACACGGCAGTGGCCTGGGTGCGGCCGGCCGGCGGGTTCTCAGCAGTGCAAGCCTCGCTGTCCTCTCAGCAGGTGCTCCCGGGAACACGCCCCTCACCGGCTGACCGAGGCCGTGGACGTCTCGGCTCCAGGTCGGGCCCTGCCAAGCCACGTTTCCTTCTCGGGGTCCCGGCACGTACTCTGCCCTGCCACTCAGCGGCGCCTGTGACCTGCAGGGTGACGCGGCTGGCGGGGGGCACAGGGCCCGAGCCTCAGGGGTAGGGGGCTGGGGGCCGTGGGCAGGTGCGCTGCCCTGTGAGAGGGGGCCGGCTCGGGCACCCCCCACCTCGGGACGGAAAGTTGGCCGGAGCTGGGAGGACGTCTGGCGTCTATAAAAACGTCCCTCCGGGGAGCCTCCGAGGCAGACTCCCGGATCCCTCATTCTTTCCCTTATTTGCCGCTCTGAAAACGACGCCGTCCCTCCCCCTCTGAAACAGAATCCGGGTCAGAACCTCGCACAGTGAGCGGAGACCCCGAGAGAAAGGTCACCAGATGCAAAATATTTCTCTCTGCCAGAGGCCGGGGAACTCGAAGCTGTTTATTTGCTCAGAGCGGAGCGCTGGGAGGGGCAGAAACCCGACCCGACACCCGTCCGTCTGAGCCAGGAGAGGGGGACGCGGCGCTCCCTCAGCGGGCGCTCCGGGCGTGCCTCCCGCTCCCGCTCTCCGCCGCGCGCCATGTGGGCCTGTGGGCACGGCGCAGGCCCCAGCAAGTGCCCTCGGGGAGAGCAGGTGCCAGTGCAGACCCAGAGCCCCCCCCCCCCCCCCCGACCTCACACCTCCCCACCTCGCGGCCCAGGCGCTCCTGCTGCACCACGTGGCCTGGGCCTGACGTCCTGGTCCTGGCAGCCACAGGGCCCGCCACAGGTGGCGTGCCCCCCCTCCCCCAGCTCACGTCACTCCCAGGCTTCCACTCATACCCGCCGGGCACGGCCACATGCGCACGGGCGGCTCCACTCTCCCCTTCACACCCCGTGTCCCGTGCAGGGCCAGGCCTCCGCGCGGCCCACTGCGGGGACAGGACCCTCCCAGTGCTGACAGGTTCGCCCCCAACTGCGGGGCGGCCAACCCACGGCCACACCTGGGGCCATGGAAAGCGTTTCCTGAGAGGCAGACGGCCCGACAGCGGGAGCAGGAGAGGTGAGGAGAGCCCGTGGTGGAGGTCGGAGGTCGGAGGACGGTGTGGACACTGAACAGGCAGAGCAGCCGCCACGCAGGACCTGGGTGCTCCTCCTGGGGCCACGGCGCCTCGGACCAGCACATGGACAAACGTGAGGCCCGCGCCTTCCCCAGAGACCCCGAAGCCGCCCGAGAACGGGCTCGAGTAGCGACTCAGAGGGGGCGCCCCCAGGGCTTGCAAAACTCCCATGTCAGTCAAGTGGGGTGTCCCAGGCACAGAGGGCAGGGCCCCGGGAAGCCTCACCCTGTCCCCGCTGCCCTAAAAGGCAGGAGCACGCCGGCGGGGGAGCAGGTCCGGGAGGGGGACCGAGAGGCCGTGTGGGCGCAGCCAGCCAGCCAGCCTTCGCAGGGCCCCTCCCTCTGCACCTCCAGGAAGCTTACCGCCCGAGGTGCACCCCCACCCCCGTCTCCCACCAGGAGGTCGGCCCGCACCCCAGCAAACAGACGGCACGGGTACCTTCCAGCGCGTTCTCTCCACAGGCCACCTGCGGTCCCACCCAGAACAGGGCGCCCGACAGAGTGAGAGTGAGAGGCAGCTCCACGCGTGTTTCCCCTGGAGACAGGGGCCCGAGATGCCCATGCTGCCCACCCTCCTGCGGGGGGTGCCAGGCGGCGGCAGCCCAGTCACAAAGACATGACCGCATCGCACACACCAGCCTTTCCTGGGTCCGTCCAGGCGTCAGCCCCCCTCCCCACCCAGTGGGTCTGAGACGGCGAGGAGGCAGAAGTGGCTGCTCTTCCAAACCGCGGGCATCGGCAGCGACACCAGCAGGTTCGAGTGGCACTGCCGCGCGGGTCGGAGATGTCAGCGTGGGGAGCTAGAGATCACCAAGGGGCGCGGAGGGAGCCGGAGCGGCTTGCTGAACCAGGAAGTTACCTGCACGCTCCAGGGGGCCGTGGCACTGCCCGCCACACGGGGAGCAGGGGCCTGCGGTCCAGCCTGGGCGGTGCGGTGGAAGCCCACAGGGGGCTGGGAAGGTGCTTATTTTGGAAAAGCTTACGGCCCTGGTCGCCTGGGACAGCCAGTCGGAGCGCTGCCCTGCGCCCCCGAAGGCTGTGTGTTCTGGTCCCGGGTGGGGGACAAACCTAAGTTTTGGGTTCGATTCTCAAGGAGTTAGCACAGGAGGCAACCAATTGATGTTCCTCTCACATCCTGTTTTCCTCTCTCCCTTCCTCTCTGAAATCCATTAAACAACACCACACATCCCTGGGTGAGGGTTTTTAAAGATCACTCACACACACACACACACGCTCACAGAAAGCTCCCAGCCTTTCCCAAGCCCGAGATAATGGACCCTGGGGAACAGCAGGCCCGCTCTCGCCCAGCACACACGCTGCCACGCGGCTGCAGCCGTGCGGGCCTGCGGCAGACCGCTCGGGCCCCGAGGACTGAGCTTTAACGTGAGGCAGCAGCTCTGGCCACGGCCTTGGTTCTGGCCTTGAAGATAAGGCTGGACTTCTGCCTCCGGGACGGAGGGAGATGGACACAGCCTTCTCTGTCCACCGAGCACGCGGCCACACCCCAGCCGCCTGTGCACGGGCCCGGGAGCCGCTTTTCTTTCGATCCCACGGCGCACCTGGCTCCCACCGGCGGCAGCACGCACGGGCTCGCCGGCAGCCAGGCCCTCCTGGCTGCGGCGTCAGAGAGGCCAGGCCACTGCAACACCCCCGGGCACAACCGGTGGCGGGGAGCGAGCGCCTGGGCCTCCACGAGCCTTACTCCCCTCCTGAGGCCCCCACACCACGGCTGCTCAGCACAGGAGGAGCCTGCGGCGGCGGCGGGAAGGCTGTCAGAGACGCCGTACACGCCACACCCGGCTCCTTCCGCCCACCCGTGTTCACGGGGGAAGACGTGACCGCAGCGCACACGCCAGCCTTCCTCGAGGCGCAATTTGCAGCCTGTGACTCACTGCCGCGGCCGGGCAGGTGAGGTCACCTGGCGTAATGGCGCTTTCAAACGGCAGCGGCCTCGGGCGGGGCCCCTCCGACCCCCTCCCCCATCCCAGGTCCTCCCCAGACCGTCCTGGACCAGGAAGCCGCCCTGGCCTCGATGGCGGACCAGTTAAAGATGGGCACGTGCACAGGAGACGTGGGCACTCGGTGAGAGGTCCCTCTTCTGAGCAGCGGATGGGGCCCTGCAGGATCCCTCCCGTCGGATCCTGCCCGCACATGGCCTGCGATCGCCGGCACATCTCACAGCCAGCAGAACGGGTGGGGGGGGGGGGGCCTGGCCTGCCTGTGGAGATGCAGGCTGGCAGAGGGACGCAGGCGTCCACAGCGTGGCCGGGCTGCGGGTGGCAGCGAGCACATATGTGGTGAAAAGCGGTGCTTGCTCCTGAAGGACGACTCAGACCAACATCTTAGTTCAAAGCAGGCCTCTCCCCCCCCATCCACCGCAGGGCGGCCCTGAGGGCACAGCACGGGTGCCCGGGGCCTCCGCCGACACCCATCCAGCTGGGCACAGGCTGTGAGGACCGGCGCTGACACCCTGGACGGCGGGAAGGGTGAGGGGGTGACTGCACACGAGAGGGACGTGGGCTGTCCCGCTCGGAGCGCAGCTGGGCCGCCCCAGCTTCTGCTGATGCCCGAGAGGCGGGCTGGAGGGCCACCGGGCCTGCCTGGAGAGGAACTAAGTGGCCACGTGCCAGAGAGCCGTGGGCCTCTTCGCGTGACCTCTGCAGGGGGCCTCCAGGGAACTGGCAGTCAAGGCTGGGCACGCGGGTGGCCCGGCTCAGGCAGAGTGGGCCCCTCCTGGACCGTCCACCCCCCCACTCATGCATCAGGAGCCGGCAGTGCGCCCTCTCCGTCCGTGGGCTCGGGCCCAGGAATCCCCGCTCCCGAGCCTTATCTCGGTGCCACACTGCTCCGTGCTGCTGGACAGCCCTCGCGCTGTGGCTCTCGCTGCTAATTTTAACTCCCCACATTCTCCCACAGAGGGAACAGCACCGCAGGGCACCTCGGCCGCAGGCTGCCTTCCCAGGCACGTGCCCTTCCTCCCCCACCCGTCCCCGGTAACCGTGGTCACAACAGAATCACAACCACCCCCGCTCCGGGGTCCTCTCCAGCCCCTCCTCGGGGGCCAGCACCAGCCCACCCACCTGTTTCTGGAGCACTGAGCACACCCCCTCCCCTCCCCCACTCAGCCCGCAGCCAAGTTCCCGTCTTGCAGGTCCCAGAGGCAGGCAGACGCGGCGGCCAGCCCTGCAGGTCCGCTCGGCGGGGAGAACCGTCCGGGGGTGGGTGTTAGAAGACCCTGAGCGCTCACTCCCCAAAGTGTAAGAAAATGAGGTCTGGGTTTTTTTCTGTGGGGAAAGTGGCCCACAGCCTTCACCAGGTTTTCCAAGGAACCCCTGACCCCAGCCAGGTTAGAAACCGCCCAGCCGGAGGGGGGGAGGCGTGTGAACAGGGTCCCTCCGAGGGCACGGAATTCCTGCCCCGAGATGGCTGTTACACAACCTTTTCGCCGCTTGCCAGCCAGCCCTCCCTCCGTAGTTTCCTCTAGAGTGAAAGTGAGCAATTTGGGTTCCTACAGAACACAGCAGTGAAAAACAAAGGAAGGAAGGTGGATGCGGCGCTTAAAGCAGCGAGGGGGGCCGCCAGGGCACGGCAGAGCGGCCGGGTGCTGGGCCTCCGGACAGGCACCCCAGAAACGAGGGACCGAGCGCTCGACTGCACCTGCCTGGCCTGCGGCAGGGTGAGGGGGGGCCACCGGCAGGCGGTGGACGTGGCCCCGGGGCTGGCCGGGGTGGGGGCGCATGCTGTTCACTGAAGTGACCCAGCAGACGGAGCCGAGGAAAGGCCGGGCCAGGAAGAAACCGGGTCGGCAGCACCGGCCTCCCGTTGCACGGAGGCAGCGGCACGGGCGGGCGGGCGGGGCCGCTGGCTGGGCACAGGGACAGTGTGTCCTGTGGGGCCGCCCGCCTGGCTGCACTGGGCATGGGGCTCTGGCTCAGGGCTGAGGGCTGCCCTCCCTGTGCTGCCCCGCGTCTCGGCCGGGCTCCGACTCTCCAGGTGCACGCAGGGCCGCCCCAGCCGGCGGAGCCCGGGAGGAGAGCGTGGCCGCGCACGTGGGACCCGGACACGCCGAGTCCGTGGCAGCAGCGCCGAGCAGCTCCCTCCTCTGCCACCTCGAGGCCCCGTCACCACGGACCAAGGCCACCAGCTCTCGCCAGACAGGAAACCACACCAGGCGGCCGGAAGGCCGAGCGCCCGGCCCCACACCACGCACCGTCCGAGAGGCCACCCTGTCCCACGGCCTCTGCTCCACGGGCCCACCTGCCGTCACCCTGAGCCCTGGGCTGGGAGGCACTCCACAGGCACACGCCGGACCACGCCCACGGCAGCCAGCACGGCGTGGCACCTGTGGCTCAAGCAGGACTGTGGGCAGAACCACCCCCAGATGGCCAGGGTTTGGAGGGATCCTGAGGAAATCCACAGGAAGCTGGGTGAGAACTATTTCCCCAAAAACTGCATTAAAATTGTCATGCAATTAAAAAAAAATGCAAATTTAGACAAGATCTTCCCAGGGTGAAAAATCAGCCAAAAAAAAAAAAGGAAGAATGGGCTGGAAAGTTGAGAAATCCTGGCTTGGGGCCTAAGACCAGCTGTGGCAAAAGCACCAGGCTAGCCCCGCGCAGCCCGGAGGACCCTGAGCCGCAGGCCAGGCTCCCCTGCCCCCTGCCCCCAGCGCAGCCTCTGCCAGGCCCCAGGAGGGCAGCCAGGGCTGAGACACACTCCGCCCTCGAAAACCAACAGTGAGCGGCCATTGTCAGCCCGCTGGCGGATACCTCCTCCCAGGGTCACACCGGGCGGCCTCAGCTCGGCTGGCAGGTGGGAAGGCGACTGGGGTCCCGCAGAGCAGGCCCGGGTCTGCCAGGCTCGCACCGTCTTTCCCGTGGGCTTCGGGCACCGCCGTGTGGGCAGAGAGCTGGCCCCTGGGAGGGATGAGTCCAGGAGAGAAGCCCTGGCTGACCCAGGGGCCCAGGTCAGGATGCAGAGACACGCAGGCGCACCAGGGACAGCGGGCGCCTGGGCTCCTGCAGAGCGGCCCCGGGAAAACTCGGAGAGCCGGCAGCCGGCACCCCACCCCGCAAAGCACCAGGCCACTGCTTCCCAGGGTGACCGGTCCATTAGAATGGATCAGCAGGGCCCCAAGTTCAGCACACACTGCCAGGAATGGGCTCAGCCCACCGAGGTGGCGGTAAGCGGGCCAGAATCGGGCCACAGCCCACTGGGTGGCCCGGGCCTCGCCTGGGTGCCCGAGTCACCTGGGTGCCCGTGACTTAGAGAAGCGGCAAGCACGTGCCCACAGCCGAGCAGCCCCCGCGTGGCCGGGAGAAGGCGGCGCTGTGGGGAGAGGCCCGGGTCCCGGCCCATGTGGGGGGCTCCAAGCCCAGGTGGGACTGTGGGCAGAGCCACCCCGGTGGCCCGGGTTCGGGGGGGTCCTGAGGAAACCCGCAGGAGGACGGGTGAGAACTGTTCCCCAAACCGTACCACGGGCAGCAGAAACCACGGCCGCGCGGGCCCCGCTTCCAGACCTATCTGTGCCCACACCACAACGGACACTCGCGCAGGCTCTTATCTGCCCGCAGCCTCGCCGCCGCCGTGCCAACCGCCAGACGCACCACGGACGGGCGATAAGAGCGGTGGCAACGCCGGGGCCGCGTCCGCCCGCCCGGCTCCCCGGCACCAGCCTGCCCGTTCTGCCCGGCGTGTCTGCACGCCCGGCGCCACTGCCGCCGGCTCCGCCGTGGGTCCTCGGAAACAGGGTCCCAGTTCCCCGCGGCATCAGCTCTGCTAACCCTCACGCTTCTGCGGGAAGTCACCGCCTGCTCGCTCAGTGCTGCAGGAAGACATGGCGTCCCGAGCTGCACACACACACGTTCTCGGCGCAAGTGTGACCCGGCTTTTCCTGGGGGCGGAGGCAGCCCCCACACCCGCTCCAGGTCAGCGAAGACCCAACACTCCCCGGGGGCTCCCAGGTTCACCCCCAGCCCCGCCGCTCACTGTGTGGCTTTGGGCAAGTTGCTGAACCTCTCTGTGCCTCCTCTTCTCCCTGCCAAGCGGAGCTCCGGGCAACAGCTCAGCCCTTGCCGGTCCCGCGGAGAGCGAGGCCCTCGGTGTTATTTCTCCAGGCTGCTGCGCGCCAGGAACAAATCCTCATTACGCTCCCCTGGTTACAACACAGGAGCTGGAGCCTGAATCAGCGGGCGGCTTCTGGGCCAAGGACACGACGCCAGGGCCGGCCCCGCCAGGGCGCACTCCCTCACAGGCCGGCCTGGCCGCCGCAGCCACAGCGCAGGAGGCCTCTCTGCCCCCGCAGGAGCGAAAGCACTCGGCCACTGAGGGATCCCAGGGGCGCTTCCCTCCCCCGTCCCACTGGGCGCCCGAGCCGGCAAACCAAAGAGCAGCCAGCCTCAGCCCCACGACCCACCCAGCACCCCATCACCAACTCAGAGCTGCCTTCGCCTGGGGCACGGGGTGCCGAACGGGGCAGAGATGGGGTGCAGGAAGCTGGGAAGCGGCCCTGGCTCCATCCAGCAGAGGGTAGCAATGGGCAGGCCGAGGGACTGACTCCCCCCTGGGCAGGACAGGCAGCCTTGCTGTGCAGTCCCCTGAGGGCCCGTTCCCCTCCCCGCCACCCCAGCAACCCTGCTCTGCCCTGAGCCTTTGGGTCAAGAACCCGACTCAGTGTCAAGGCCCAAGATGCCAAGAGGGTGTAAGGAGGGATCGATGGAGGCGGCACCTGCCAGGTGGCGAGGGCGCACTGCCTGCCCGTGTCTCCTGCACTGTCAGAACCGCAAAGCCCCGAGCCATTGGGGGGCAGCTCCTGGCACCCCTGACTCTCGCGAGCAAAGGGCTCCTCAGTCTGAGGACATGTCCCCGAGCACATGTCCCAGTTCTCGGGGACAGAGTCTCCCGGCGGCTGAGCACGGGAGGCAGAGCACTCTGCCAGCGGCCACACGAGCAGAGCCCGGAGCTGGGCGGCAGCCTCTCTCCGTCCACTAGGTGGGACCCGGGGAGGTGTGGGGAGAGGCCCCACCTCGGCGAACCCCCGGGGCCCCTCACACCCAGTGCTCTCCCCAGGGACAAGCAGACCCTCTCCAGGACGGCGCTCCGGGTGGGGGCCCGCAGCACAGGCTCCTGGACTCCTGCAGGGAGAACCTGCCCACCCAAACCCGGCCCCACACCCAGACCTCTCCTGCTCCCAGCACCCCTTTCTGGCAGGTTACCCTGGAGCTGCACACACACGCCTCATTCTAACCAGGAAGCACCTGTGTTTACGAAGGGTCCCATCACCTGCCCTTCGGCGCACACCTGGGAAAACAGGCAATTAGCCATTACCGACACGCGGCACGAGGTCCCAATTAACCGCGTGGCGCCCGCCCCCGCCCCCGCGCCCGCGGGAACAGCACGTGGAAGCACTGCAGCGGGGGCTGCCTCGAGCCGCAGGTGTGGGCGCTCAGACCGAGTCCCCAGAACCTCCTCGCACAGTCCAGCCGAGGGCCCCACCCAAGGCCACTTCACACTCCCTCCCTCCCAGCCAGAGGGCACTCCTCTCCAGGAATGTTCCGGCAACAGGGCGGAGCCGGCACGGAGGGCAGGTCAATGATCCCTGTAATGGAGGCACCTTTACGGCTCCCCACCCGAGGTGTTTGTCCTGGGCATTAGCTGACCGGTGCCAGGTGTGTCTGGGGTCAGTGGGGCCAGACACTCGGGGAGCCCGGGGCACCCACCGCCTCTCCAGGTGTGGGCGGTTCCGGCAGGCCTGGCCGCGGTCCCGAGGGTCCGTTTCCTTACGCCCGAGAGGCGGTGGCCGGGCGGTCACAAACCACCCCTGCCGCTCACGGGGGGCGGGTCAGGTGCAGACCAGGCAGCCGGGCGGCCTCGCTGGTGGGGTCCCGCCACCCCTTCCCAAGAACACGGGGCCCAGAGGCGCAGCCACGCGGGGTCAGCCTCACTTCTCCAGACCGGCGGCACCCTCTCCCACCACCGGGTCTGCACGGACAACAATCACGCGGAAGATTCCTGGAACCGGGGGGAGGGGTCACACCTGTCCACCTCAGCAGGTTCTGAGCTGCGGTCACCAACAAGCATGGCGGTCAGCTCCACCCGAGCAGAACTCCGCGGGGAAGGTGGAGCAGACACACCCGTCCCAGCAGGTTTCTGAGGGTGCCGGCCCCACCCTCGCCCTCCACAGCGGAGACGTGTGCGATGCGTCTGGATGTCTGTACTGACAGCACTTTAGAAACCACCTCTCTGACAGCTGCCTCACATCAGCAAGGGAGCGTTTAGAAGCCAAAGTAGCAGTGCCGGTTCCAGTGCTTCTACACGGCTCCGATGCCCGGGAAGGGGCTGCGAGGCAGCAATGCGTGCCAGGAAGCCTGCTCCCCACTGGCTGGGGCCCCCCCTCCCTGCAGAGTAACTCGGGGGAAATGACTCCTTTCCCATTCCAAACCAAAAACTGTCCTCTCCGGGATAAATATATTTTCCTAAGACGATGACTCACCGCTGGCAGCCAGGAGCGACTTACTGTTTGCCGGCCCCGCGCGGCCCCGGGCCCCCCGCCTGGCACCTGTTGTAAGATCCGCCGCAGGGTTTCCACCCAGGAGGGTCCTTTCTCTAAAGTGGGCAGAGCCTGGCCGCTGACCAAGCCCACTGGCTCCGGGGCTCCCGGGCAAACCCCGGGGCCCGCAGCGCCCGCGCCCGCGCGGCCCAGGTGGAAGGTCCCTCCTGCGCGCAGCCGGCAGCCTCTCGGGCACGGGCACCGGCTCAGGAATGCGGCTCCCTCGCTGCCAGCAAAATCCTCCGACAGGTTTGGGAGGCGGAACACACGGGACTTAGGGCTGAGCGGCTCCCTCACCTGGGCTGCAGGCCAGGTAGGGGTGGGCGGGCAAATGGCCGGGCCGGGGGACTGAAAGGCCCCGCAAACCCGCCAGCCAGCTGCGGGAGGACCTGCTGGGGAGCCGGCCCACATGCCCAGCGCCCTGTGTACCCCTGGGGGCAGGGGGCGGGCCGACTCTGCGTGACCCCCGCCTCACCTCAGCTTCCACACAGCACTCGGCCTTTCTCCGCACCTCCGGGCGCTAGCTCACTCCCACCGCCTCTCAGGAAGCGGGCGCGGGCAGAGCCGGCTTACGGCGGCGCTCCGAGGGCACAGCCGCTCCCCTGCAGGAAGACCGCCGACCCTAAAGCGACGGTCTGCAAGGGAACCCGGGACCCGGAGGCCGGCCTGGGGCGGCTGATGGGAGGGGAGCACACTCGGCGGCGCCGGGCCTATCGCCCCGGCCCGGGCACCAGCTCAGGTCTGGGATGCTGGCTGCCTGGCAGGGCCCGGGGAAGGCACCCTCGAAAGGAGAGCAGAAAGTGGACCTGCTGTGGCCCTCCAGGTCTGCCGAGCCTTAATCTCCTCAAAACGCCTCCTCTGAGAGCCACTTAGAAGCCAGCAGGTTCACTGGCCCTGCCAGGCCCCCCGCATCCCACCACACCCCCCCAGTTCCCGCCCGGGGCCAGCAGGACCCGTCGGAAAGGTGCCTGATTTCCCCAAGGCTGAGCATCTGATACCTTGAGAAAAGGAAAGGCCCAGCACTTTGAAAGCTCACATCTAAAAAGACCCTTGTTCATGGGTTTGGGAGGGTAATTAAGCTAATCTAAACAAGGGGACCTTGTCTGGGCGCGGCGGGGGAGGGGCGCTGGCCTGGCCTGGAGCCCCCTGCACAGCGGGAGCCCAGCTCCAGGGTCCCCTCCACCCTCCCTTTCCGTGGGGCTGCTGGGGAAGGGGCGGGGGTGGCTCTTCCCTCTCTCTGGCCCGATCTCTGCCGGGCAGAGCTGGATGCCCGGGTCCCCGGCTTCCCGTCCGGGCGGCCCACCTAACGGGCTCTGCTGAGCACTCCCGCCTTCGGCCGCGCGCGCGGCGCTGTTGTGATCCCGAAACCCGGGGAACCAGACCGGGCCAGCATCCTCCCCGTCCGCAGTCGGAACACGGCTTCCAGCACATTCCAGCCCCACAAATTACAGGCTGGGCTCTGCCAGGGGTGTTTCCGAAGAGGGCACTAGTAATTTGGGGTTGTCTGCCACCTACAGCGCTCGCCAGTCGCCCTCGCTCCGTGCCAGCCCGTGAGGCTGAGTCACAAACCACCCCTGCAGGCTACACGGGGCCGGGCTGCGGGCCTCGGGGACGAGAGGAGCCACAGGCACAGGAGACGCCCCAATTAGAGAATAACAGCAGGCCGGACCCCAGCTCAGCCCCCTGCTCCTCCTCCCCACCCCCACCCCGTCCCCGAGACCAGCCCAACATCCAGCACCCGAGGTGCTGCCCGCTGTCCTCCCTGGGAGTTGGGGAGCCGCGGCTGCTGCAGCCCCCCCCCCCAGGCAAACCTGGAGGCGGGGGGACCCGGTCCCAGACTCCCCCACCCGTCCCCCTCCCCTCCTCTCCAGGAAGCAAAGCTGAAGGGAAAAGCTGAAAACCACCTCGGGGCTCACCCAGTCCTTCTCTGCTCAGCTTTCACGACGGGACGGGTGGGGGGAAGGGGGACAGGGCCAAGGCTGCAGCACTGCCTCCAGGGGCCAAGCAAGCCCACAGGCCCCAGGGAGCCAGGAGCAGGCCGGAGGGCCGCCCAGGGCGCCGCCACACCTACCAGCACTCCACCGCTAGCGTGCATCTCAAAGGCATCGCCGACTAGCCCCCGCTTTCCCTCCAGCTGCAGCCCCTAAAGCTCTCCCTCCAGCTGCAGCCCCTAAAAGCAACTTGTCCCACCAGCCGCCGGGCTGAAATTCTGGACGGTGGCGGGAACCTGTCTCCCCGCCTGCCCGCCCGGCCGCTCCCCCTCTGCCGCGGCCACTCGGCTGGGCCTGCGCTCTGCCCGGCCCCTTCCCACCTTCCAGCAGATTCTGCAACCTCTCCCCCAGGCCCTCGCTGCACTCTGACTCTCCAACATGCACCTCGCTCAGGTTCAGCTGAAACGCACCCCCACCTTGGAGAGGAGGGGAGGGGCTCCTGTCTGCGAAGCCCCCGAAGCCCCCGCCGTGCCACACTCTGTCACCAGCCAA
>PVJN01032338.1:0-23866 GCA_004026805.1 Lasiurus borealis | reverse complement strand
TCTGCTCTTCACTCTGCCAGTGATTTATCTGTTTCCCCTGTTGCTTATTTTCCATGAAATTAATAGGCTGTACAGGACCCACCAAGTTCTACCTGACACAGAAATAGATTGATGATTTTCTTCAGCTCATTTGTAGACCAAAGTATCATTTGTGTTGGAATAATTATCTTTTAAGAGCAGATCTAACTGAGAGGGTAGGCACTATTTCTCCTTTCTGACCCCCTCGTTCGTGTACTGTTCTCTAACCTTCTCTTGGACCAGAAGATGCTGCTGACCAAGGTGCTGGGAATATCATTAAGACTTCCTTTGTATTTCTTTACTTCTTATGGCAAGTGGTCTCTGACATTATTTTTATTTTAAATATACATATATCTAATTGATTTTAGAGAGGAAAGGAGAAGGAGAAAGAGATAGAAACATCAATGATGAGAGAGAATCACTGATCAGCTGCCTCCTACATGCCCCCTACTGGGGATCGAGCCTTCAACCCAGGCAGATGCCCTGACTGGGAATTGAACCATGACCTCCTGGTTCATAGGTAGATACTCAACCACTCAGCCACACCAGAAGGGTTCTCTGAAATAATTCTGAATATCATTTATTATGTTTCATTTATATTTACTCATTTTTAAATCATGTGCTTAAACTGTGCTAACAGAGACATCATTAAACAGAAACAGAAGCAAATTTTGAAGGGATGTGGTCATGAATAGATATAAATGGCAGTTCAACTCTTTCACGCCTCATTCCAAAGGATTGCTTGTGTACTCTCGGGCAGGTACACACTTTGAAGGTGGCTTCTCTCATCTGAGCAGAGGAAGGAGTGATTGTTCCTATCAGGGCTGAAATTTATCTTGGGTCCCCCAGTACACTGTTACATCACACACATTTATCTTGCACAGGGGAGAGAAGAAGATGCATCTTAGCGCTGTATCCTTTCTGGCATTAGACACAGGATTAAATGAACGCGTTTCATTTAAACAAGTGCCAGCTCATCGTACAAATGATTAGATTTGTAGTTTTGTCCCGCAGGGTTTTGAGGATCCCTATACCCACGTGTGATACTCTGTGTTTCAACACGTCCTATTGTTACCACCCCTGGAGGTTATGTTGAACAGAAATTAAATTCTTTCTTGCCATTCAGAAGACAATACTTGCTCCCATTCTCTCCATCTGAATGTGAGAATAGTCTTTTAAAAGTAATTCATAAACACAAAAGTGAATGGTGCTTTAAGTGGTTTGTGATCTCAATTGCCAGAATAAATGACATTTGTATCCTGCGTGTTTCATGGATAACACTCAACCGTGGCCTTGAGGGGAAAAGAAGACGAGTTTTTGCTATGTCATAGAAAGTTCACATCCAATTATATCCAAGTTGCTATGTGTTTTTTTTTTCTTCCCTTAGCTACTGATTTTTCTCCTTCAAAGCTCAAAAAAGAGCCCTCAAACTCCATCAGGCAGACTGCTCATAATTGCAAGTGTTCTTGATTGCCATAGAAGATAAGCTTTTGTTGGGGGAGCATCTGGATCTTACATTCCATTGAAGGAGTGACCCAGACTCCCAATGTCAATGCAAAGTGGGAGACCAGGAGGAGTGGGAACGTTGAAGGAATGTAGGCTGGTCATAGGGTTCTCCCACTAGTGACCAAGAGTGAACTCTCCTTCTGTCTTTGCATACACCTGCAGTCTACCCTAGGTTACTGATCTGTGACCTCTGCCAAGCAAGCCCTGACCTGGAGATGGACTATCTCCTTGTTTCCTGAGCTCGTCTTTCTATTCCCACCTATGTTTCAGGGACAATCCCTTCTCCTTTTTTAAAAAAAATACTCAATTGTGTGAACATCTGGGGCTCTTTTTCTTGTATTTTTTTGCTGGTTAAAAAGAATAAAAATAATCAGATTTGCTCATCCTCCTCAATTCCCACCCTCTTGCAAAAACAACTGGTGAAATGGAAGGAAATAGTTGGAGACAACCAAACTGGAGGATTGGCAAATAGTACAAATAGCAAATACACCTATGTTGGCGTAAAACATTATAATGCTCAATGTTTTGGAGGCAGTTCAGATGAGATCACTTTAACCATGTAGACGGGCTTTAAGTTAAAAAAAAAAAACACAAAACTGTTTTTCTATAGTTATTATTTTTTAAAACCATCACTCCATTTGATATACAGCTTTGCACAACTGGTTGTAAAGATTGTTATCAAAATAAAGGGATTTGTAAATAGAAAATGGTCTTTATCTTCAAAACCTGGTAAAATTTCTGACAGCTCATTCCCCTCCTCCCCCTGCTCTTTATAGTGTTTCCCTGTGGTTTAAAGTGATTGCAGTGATTAATCTGTTTTACAGCAAGTTTTAACTAAAAGGAAGTAACTGAACTTGGAGCATGAGCGAGACAGCATGAAGCTGACAGCCTTTGTTTGCCGCAGAGTACCGGGAAACTGCATGCTGCACTCCATCTTTCTTGTGACTCAGCCAGATAAGCTGATTGCAGACCAAACAATAATGTCATGGGGACACCCATCAGGGAATTCATTAGCAAGTGAAAAAAGGGGAACACTGCAAACCAGATTTTACTTCCCATTATTCGAATCACTGACGACACACGGAATTATTTTCTATAACTTGCAGGCTGTTTGCCCAGTGCTTAGACTTTTTTTTAAATATTTTGTTCGTTGGTATAAAAGTCAATCAATTCATTCTTCCTCGAAGGATCTAAAGGATGTAAGATGCTCTCTTTGGGTTCTCCAAGTTACTTGACACTATGCAGGTAGACAGGGAAGAAGAGATTCCAGAAATACAAGCGTATAGGTAATTCTAGAAGGCTTAACTGTCCCTATAGAACAGTTGGTCTCTCAACTACAGATTAACACTGATGCTTTTATCTGCCTTGCCGATAAGCATTGATTTGCAGATTTAGGGTCTATAACATCTGAACAGGTAGGCAGGCTAAGGGGAATGGGAGGGGGAGGGAGAGGCTATACTTCATTTGAATCTCTTTGGGCTGCATTTTAAGGAATTTTTGTTTGGCGTAGGGGATGCGAGTATTTGCTTCACTCAACCATCAGCCAACCCATGTTCCTACTGGGTGTTGGAAAAGAAATGTTTTTGAAAATAAGAGGCTGCTTAGTGAAAAACATGGGTGCTCTGTCCTTCTGCTCCCATGGGTGACCACACTCAGAGCGGTGAGGAAGGGTGTCTGAGTAGGTGGCAGATGGCTGTTGGTCAATTTGAGCTCGAATGCCATTTCTTCTCACAATTTTGAAAACTGCTTATAGTACTGGGTATAGTTGTCATGGAATTTTAAGTACGTGCATCCTGTTAAATGGTACTCCAATGAAATGACCCTGAAAAACAACAGATCATCTTCCATGTGATTGAAAAATCATGGAGCAGGTCAGAGTGACAATTTGACATAGGAGATAAACTGTTGGGGTGAAGAAACAAAAAATATAATGGCCAGTGGGAAGAATTGAGTCTAGGCCAGTTGGAGCTCAGTATTTGTTTTATGGTATTGGTATTTTAAAATCACTTATCTCAGGTGATTTAATCCTTAATATCTAATATATTGTAGGAAAAACTTTTGTTTGGCATTCAGAGAGCCAGGATAGGCCTGACCAGGTAGCTGATGTAGTTAGAGCATCATCCAAGGATGTGAGTTTGATCCATGGTCAGGGCACATATAAGAAACAACCAATGAATTCATAAATAAGTGGAACAACAAATTAATGTGCCCCGTCCCTCCCCTCTAAAATAAAATAAAAAATGCAGACAGCAGGGCTATTGATTGAAGGAATCTAAACCTAACAAGTACCAGCGAATAAAAACTAAGCTGAACTGAAGAGTGATAGGAAAAACAACAGCAACTACTACTCACATCAACGTTTCTGGAAAATGCTATCTTGTTCAGGTGTTTGACATAAACCAAAGGACACGAGGAAACTGTTTACTATTCAGCAATAAAAGATAAAATACAGCCAGAAGTCCACCAAAGAAGCATCAAAGTCATGTTATATTTCTTTATTTTCTCAAGGGTTACGCTTTCTTCCTGAAACTTAAGTTGGTAGGAGGAAAATGGGGAAGCACATATAAAAGCAAATGGGTAAGCATTTATAAAACAGAGTCGATCATTTGGACAGGGGGAGCCCTGGAATCTTGCACAGAAGAGGCTGAGAGACAGCAGCCTGATTGGCAGTGGGGATGGGACTTCATCCAGACTGTGTATTTTTTTAGGGTGGGGGTTGTAAGGGGAGCTGATGGGTATAGTGCGTATGGGTGCTTCACGGCCCAAAGTCATCCCCAGGTACCATTGATTTGGAAAACTGGAAGCTGTGAAAATAACTTTATTACCTATTAGACTTCTGATCCCAACATACAGTGGTACCTCGAGATACGAGTACCCTAACATACGAGATTATTGAGATACGAGCGATTTTTGAGTGAGCGATTTTTGCTTTGAAATACGAGCAACAGTTGAGATACGAGTAATCTCGCGGATCAACCGGCTGCACATGACCCACCAGTTTACCGCGACTTGAGCCTCTCATAGTTTCCCATGCCTCAAGGTTACAGAACGAATTAAACTCGTATCTCAAGGTACCACTGTATCTGATTTTGGGGGGAGGGAGGAAGGACTTTAATGATAGGGGAAATTATAAAAGGTCACAAAACGTGACAGAGTTATTGAACTAACTATGTATGAGAGGCATTAAACAGAGTAGTTCAGTAATATTTGATTATGCCATGAAGGAAATTGCTTCTTACTAATAGGCTCCAGATTTTCATTTTGGAAATTTGTGGCATGGGTGTTCTTGAAGAGCATGTTTTTATTTCTAAATTATCACAGAGTTCTTGCTTTAGCTCTCTTCTACTGCTGTTTGCGGGTTGAAATGGTAGTCTTGTTTTCTTCCTGCTCCTCTCCCTCCCCCCAGGTATTCTGTAGTTTTCTGGAGTTATTATTTCTGAAAAAGCCAGGTATAGCAGCATTTCTGATTAGGTATGAAACGTTATAATTTGGGTTGTGGGTCTAACTTTTTAAATGCAATTAATAAAAACACTTATCCACTTGTGGGTGAGTTTATCAGTGAAAGATCTTTTATTTTTATTTTTTAAAATATATACTTTATTGTTTTTTTTACAGAGAGGAAGGGAGAGGGATAGAGAGTTAGAAACACTGATGAGAGAGAAACATCGATCAGCTGCCTCTTGCACAACCCCCACTGGGGATGCGCCCACAACCAAGATACATGCCTTTGATCTAAATTAAACCTGGCAGACGCTCTATCCATTGAGCCAAACTGGTTTTGGTGAAAGATCTTTTAATGCCAAATAACAGAAAACCCAAATAAACATGGACTTACAAGGAAAATGTATTCTCTCCCATAACAAAAAGCCTGCTCACCGAAACTGGTTTGGCTCAGTGGATAGAGCATTGGTCTGTGGACTGAAAGGTCCCAGGTTCGATTCTGGTCAAGGGCATGTATCCTGGTTGCAGGCACATACCCAGTAGGGGGTGTGCAAGAGGCAGCTGATCAATGTCTCTCTCATCGATGTTTCTCGCTCTCTCTCCCTCTCCCTTCCTCTCTGTAAAAAATCAATAAAATATATTTTTTTTTAAAAAGAAGAAGCCTGCTCATAGGCTGACTAAAGATGCAGTGCTGTTGGGCTGCAGTAGTCCTAACATGGGCGATTTGCCTTCAGGCTTCTCTCTTCCCGGTCATAGCAGTGCCACGAGCCACTGCCTCACACAGCAACAGTGCAAAGCTAGGAAGCCGGTGAGGCCATGCCCCTTCTCCCTCCCCCTTTTTGTGAACCTTTTTAACAATGAATCTCATTTCCCAGAAGTCTTCCAGCAAACATCCCATTGGTCAGAATTATGTCACATGACCACCCCTAAACCAATCCCTGAGAAGTAGAATGGAATCATCATAATTCCCAACCATAACATTATTTTGCTACTGTTAATTGTAATGTAAATATCTGTGTTTTCTGATGGTCTTAAGTTCTACAGCGGCGGTTCTCAACCTGTTGGTTGTGACCCACAGGTTGAGAACCGCTAGCAGCGTTGCCTAAGACCATCGGAAAACACAGATATTTACATTACGATTCATAACAGTAGCAACATTACAGTTATGAAGTAGCAACAAAAAAAATTTCATGGTTGGGGGTCATCACAACATGAGGAGCTGTATTAAAGGGTCACGGCATTAGAAAGGTTGAGAACCACTGCAAGTTTAGACTGACAAAAGGCAGAGGAGTGCCGCAAAGAGGTGGTTAAAGCGTGGGCTTTTGTAGCATCTTAACAAAAGACCAATGCGTTTTTAGAGAAGTGATAAGACAAAGGAAAAGGACTTTGAGTGTCCAGGGCTGGCCAGTTTGGGGAAGGTAAATCTATGGGGGAAACTACTGGTATAGGCAAGGGTGAATTTTAGCAATGTTTTCGTGTGGATTCCTCAGGACTGCCAAAGGTCTAGAGTTGCCTCCAATATTCACTTCTCTCTTTACTCTTAGAGAGGAGAGGTGGGGCACCTTTTCAAATTCATGTCCTGCTTTTAGCCACGTAGGAGTGGGCCAGAGAGCTTTTTGTGCCTACTTCTTCTCAATCGCTTTCAGCTCACAATCACACTTACGGCAAAGTGGCCTGTTTTGGGGTGGCATATTCTGCTGCCCTTCATGGGTACCTGGACGTTCCCTGGAAGTCCTGTGCTTTGCTTTTGGGACTCTATAATTTCTAGTGACCCAGAGGCTGCATGGCTGTTTCTAAGAAGGCTTATTTATAATTGTACTCTTAAATGTAAATGGAATGTAAATTGTTCTAAATAGTGCATTTTGAGGGATATCAACGAACTCCAAGATTTGGTAGTGCAGTTACTGTAAACTTAATACACCCTGGTTTGGTGAGCTCAGGGCTTTAGCACTTCCCAGCTGCACCTCCAGAGTCCCAGACCTTCAGGGGCAGAGGGCAGTGCACTCCAGGGACAGCTTCGTGGAAATCATTATTCTGAACATGTCCTCCCACCTTAAGCCAGCTTATAAAACCTGTTTACCCCACAATAAGACTTGTTTTAGGTTTTTTTTTTGTAGGAAAACAAGAGTGACAATACCATATTTCAGTCCCATCCCTTGACTGGTAACTGAGTGATCATCATTATGACTTCCAAGTACACCTGTAGCTGTAACAACGTTGAGATAGAACATTAGCAAATCGCTCTTTGCTATTATATATGCCCGATGTGTGGACAGAGGCACATATGTATTCAAGATGGGAGAAACTAACCAATTCTAGCTGGAAGCAAAGCCACTTCACTCGTGTCTGTATTGGGCTTGAAAGATCCTTGAAATTTCTATAAAGACTGTTTGCTTTCGAAATTACAGCCCTGGAAGGCCACCTGAGAGTGGCGGTTTAGCCGTGTCTGCGTCTGTGTTTGGAGCAGTGGGATGGAGAGCGAGGGCATTAAGATGAAGGCCAGACATCTCAGCAGGAATGTTCACGTTACACCAGTCCAGGGCGCCTCACGTTTCCTGATGGGTCCTCCATTAGAAACTGAGAGGCCTATTTATTAAAGCTTGATGCCTTCTATAGAGCAGGGATATCGAAGCAAGAAAACAATCAGAACTGCTGCAGATGGGCTGAACAAGCAGGATTTTAGCACAGAAGTCTCAGAAGATGGTGTAGAGCCACAAGGGATGTGGGTGGACATATATTTGGGCCACCAGATTGCATGCCGATTTGAAGGTTCAAATAGAAGAAAAAAAAAAAAAACACAACACCAAGAAGAAAACAAGAGAGCAGGCAGGAAAGAAAGGAAAGCAGGAAGGAGCAAATGAGCAACTATTGGGTGGATATTTGGGGCACCGTTTCTATGGGATCTTATTTCTTTAACATCTACTCAGTACATGTATATTTCTAAAATACAGTCAAATCTTTCTTTTTATCATAAATCTACCTGATGGTTTCCTCAGTAAGTTAAACCAAGGATTACCAAGTGATCGAGCAATTCCATCCCTAGGAATATACCTAAAAGCAGTGAAAACAGAAACTCAAACAATATCTACATAAATGTCCATAGCATCACTGTTCACATTAGCCAGAAGATGGATACAACCCAGATGTCCAGAAACAGGTGAATGGATGAGCCAAGTGTGGTATATCCATAGAATGGAACATTATTCACCCATAGAAAGGAATGATGTGCTAACACTTGCTACATCATGGGTGAACCTTGAAAAAATTAGACTAAGCGCAAGAAGCCAGACACAAAAGGCAATATGTTATAAGATTCCATTTATAGGAATATCCAGAATAGACCAATCCATAGAGACAGAGAAAAAGGAGGAAGGAATGGGAAGTGACTGCTTAATGGGTACCAAGTTTTCTTTTGAGGGGGTTGATAAAAATAGATGGTGAGAATGGCTGCACAATGCACTAAATAAAATTGAACTGTCCACTTTAACATGGCTGAAAGGGTAAAAATAAAAAAAATAAATCTGTAATGGTCTCCCAATTGCCTACAGCTACAAGTCTAGATTTCTCAACCGGTCATAAAACAGCCTTCACTGTGTGGCCACAGCTACCTTTCTGGTTATATACACCAGTCACTTTTCCCTGACATCGAGGATCAGGCTACACCAGCCCATTTGCTATTCCCTCAGAGCATATGCCCTTCACTCTCTATGTCATTGTGTGTCCTCTTTCCTGTGCCTGGAATACCGCCCCCTTTCTCCCCCTCCTTGCCCCATTGTCCATCTGGGCACTCTTCCTTGAAAGCTGAGTTCTATTGTTATTTTCTCTCTAAATTTCCTTGACTCTCCTTAGCCCCTCATTCCCTGCAGAATTAATTGCTTTGTTAGCTGAGATCCCAGTGAGCCTTATATGTACTTCTATTACAGTATTTTCGACATTGTACTGTGGTTTGTTTTCTTATCCATTTTCCTGCCAGGGACAGATGCCAGTATCAGACACATGGCTATCTTTCTATAGATTGGCTGCTGAAAAAATGACATGGGATTGATTCAAATCACAGTCATATCTGGTTCATTTTCTTCTCACTCACTTCAGTTTTTGGTTCAATTCCAGGGCAAGGAGTAGATAGAATTATTCTCTTTTTCAAAGAGTAGGCCATTAATAATTAATTCAAAAAAGACTAAGTGCTTGGCATTTGAAAAAAAAAAACTAGCAAAAATAGTAGAAATAAAAACACACACACACATGGGTATACTTTCAGTTTTGAAGTATTAAAAAAACCGGTGTAAAGTAAACAGAGTGCTTCTTAGTGGGGATTTTCCTCACACACTGTTCTGAATCCTTAACTAAAGGATTATATTCTCACTGAGGTTTTCTTGTCTTCCTGCTTATCTCCATAGGCAGCCCCTACCTGGAAGGAACTGCTCCTTTGTCTCTATTCTCTCCCAAGCCCTAAGAGGGTGGTTTTTCAAATCCTCGTAACTCAATACCTAGGTGATGTTTTGTCAAGTTCATTCTAAGTATTTTCACGTGCAGTCTCGGCATATTAAATATTCTCTATTTTCAGTAAAATCGTTGCAATTCCAATGGCATCCTTTGGCCAGAGCAGCGTCACTGGGATGACTGCCGGAAGCCTCTGGTAGCTGCCCTTCCTCAGGCTCTTCCCTGAGCTGTTCTGAGGTGTCAGCCTTGTGTGTGTGTGTGTGTGTGTGTGTATGTGTGTGTTTTGGGGCATTGGGGGTGGGGAGGAAGTGGCTCTCCTACGCTGAAAAGGCCTGAAGAGTCACATGAGGAGCCAGAGGGCTCTTCAGACTCTTCCAACAGAGCCAGCTCTCCAAGAGACCTGTGACTTTGCTGGCATTCTGACGCCATCTCCCTCCCAGCACGTTTATTTTGCAGTTCACTGAGGTGACAGAAATCAGCAGACTTGGGGCATCTTCTTCCCTCCGCTCTGAACTAGCCCTGTGACCTTGGGCACGTCCCCTCCCCTCTCCAGATCTTCATTTTCTCATTTGTAAATATAGAGGTTGGATCCGTGTAACCTGTTGGGTCTCTGGCTGCATTAACCAGCTGTAATTATAGGATGCCTAGAAAACAGCAGCTTAATTAACTCTGCAAAATGTAAGGAGGGAAAAAGGTCAGTTCTCTGTAGGAGCAGGTAAGCATTAGCAGAGTCCAAGTTTGAGAGTCCTTTCCTGTTTTCAAACGGTTCACCCACATGCCTTTCCTTTGCCCTTTCAAATGTGACATGATTTCTTATTGCTAATTTTCTTTTTCATTTCCTGAGGGTTTCCAAGGAGAAAGCAGGACTCTCTACATTACTCCAGCAATTCTCTTCTGTGGGAGCAAGGTTTGCCATTTAGTTGGAAGGACTCAACTGTATAATTTTTTTTTTCTTCTTAGATGATTTCCCAGGGAATCGGTAATAGTAAGTTATGTCTGGTTTTTAAGAATTGGAGTTAGAGTTTATAATAGAGAGCAAAAAAGGAGTACCCTTTAGAAAATTGCATAGTATAATTTACATTTTTGCCATACTTGCTCATTTTAAATTTCTTTGAAGAAGTTTTGAAAAGATCTTGATGAAAGAAAGAAATATACTTTTTTTTTTGTTACTATAGGAAAAATTTCTAGGTTTATTTCTTCTTTCCTTCATAAGACTATTTAATACGCATAATCTACACGAGGTAAATGTGAAGTCTATAATTATGTGTCATGCTTCATTTTGTCCAAAAGTTTAGGAGATGTGCCTTCTGAAGGTAATAATCCATTGGAAGTTATATTTGATCACTTTCATTTAATTTGTATTGTGAATCTTGATTATTCATTTGAGTTTCTTCTTTGTTTCCTTATATAGTATTTTAGGTGGCTTGCCCATAGTGTAATTAGCATAATAGTTAATTTCATTGAAAGCCCTTTTAAAAAAATTTGAACGTGCTATGACTTTCCTGACCCCAAATTTCCTCCTTTATGCAGAGGGAAGGATTTAACCCAGGTAGCCTTTTCAGTCATCGCTGGTGACTATTATCATGTTAGATCTGTTGCTCACCTTCTGATTCTTGAGAGGACCAGCTGTTTTTACTTAAATCTCTCCACACAAAGCAGAGATTCAGTAGAAAGTCAGTCATCTGCATCATCCCCATCAAAGTTGGGCTGGTTCTAACTGAGAGAGCAAGAGTGTGACTCTTCAGAAGACAGACGGAAGAGGGTCAAGATTTTGAGCCTTTGCCTGTCATAAGCATTTTAATTATTTAGTTATTTAGAAGATTATCTAAGAGAAGGAAATAAACATATTTAAAGAAGGTTAACTCACCTACACTGAACAGTGATAGGAAAGATGGGGAGAGGCAATTCCTTGGAGAATGAGAGGAGAATATCATATGATGGCCTTAACTTTGGTCTCTTGATCTGGAATCTATTTCTTACAAAGTTTCTTCATTATCTAGGGATTTTGTTTGTTTGCTTCCTTTTACAAACAGTAATAACAGGGAAGAGCCTTACAAAGTCCAAGGAAGATTATGAACTAGGAAGTGAAATTACTCTGGAGTGGCCATATGACCAGGAGTGCAGTACTCCTGGAATATAAGAAAAAGCACCTTAGATGCACACAGCACATGGCTTCCATGAGACTCAAACCAGTTTTTACAAAGAGGACAAGGAGCCCTGCCCCTAACTAAGCATGTGCGATGGAGGAGAATAACATGGAGACTGCCAGTAATTGCCATTTTTGTACAGAGGGTCATGTGTCCATGTGGTAGGGTCGGGGGACATGAGGCACCCTGGGCACCAGGAGCTACAAGCCTAGCCCTGGCCCTTCGTGCTACATAGGAGCTTGGCAAGTCATGTAAACCTCTCAGGACCTCAGTTTCTCATTGTAAAAAGTGGAAGGTCAGACTTCACGATTTCTAAGAATTTTCCAAATCATTACATTTATGATTTATTTAGAGCATCGGTAGGTAAAGGGCGAGTTTTCCAGAGAGCTAAAGCCTACCTTTCTCCGTGGCAAAGCTTGTCATTGCCTGAGGCCTGAGGCATGTTCTCCTGTAAGCACAGTCTCAAGGAATATGGCACTTCCGAGTTACCAAATGAGGTGAAGTTTGTGACCATCTTTACCAGAGGAGAAACTGAGAGAGCAGGGTAAGAAGGACTTTTCAGAAATAGAGAGGGGTCACCAGGAGGGCAGACGGGCGTGCCGAAGAGAGTGCCCAGGTGATTGACAGGCACAGCCAGGTCTCTTTTGCAAGGCATCCCACTCAGTCATCCTGTTCATGGCCTTGGCAGACTTTGCCATAGCAGCCTCGGACTCCCTCCTGTAGAAAAAGCAAATACAGCAGGAGATTGACTGTAGCAGGGTTCAGTTAGAACCCATGGACGCTGAACTTCTAGTTAATTGTTATCCTATTGATCCTCGGGGCCACTTGCAGTAGATTAAGAACATGTAAATGGGTTATTCATTTTCTGTGTATTTACATATAAATGCCACTTTATTGACTTGCAAAACACGGTATTGTCCATTTCAGCATAAATTTGGACACTGACTAATTTGCACTTGTTTAATCTGCAAGCTTGGCAATTTGGGGAAGCCTCCCACCTCCTCCTCCTTTCTTCCTCCCCATGGTCTCACCTCACCCCTGCAACAAAGCCAGGAATGGCGTGTTGGGCTATAAAAATACCGCTAGATTCCTCTCCAAGCTCTCCTGAAGTTTTAAAAATAAGTAAATAAAAAGAAGTATCACATAGGCCAGTCTCCCAGTGGGGCCATCTCTGCTGTGCTTTCTGGGTTCTCATGGAAGAAAAGCCCTGTGCTCTCCTGTAACCCCCACTCCCTTGTCCAGGAGGGGGGCAGGAGCTCATCCAGACCGGAGGGACCCAGGAGGGTCTAATATCTGTAGCTGCGGCCTCATCCAGGACTGTGTTTCTTCAGCTCTTGAGGGTGGTGGCAGGCTGTGGGGAAATGGCCAGTAAGTAAAGGAGCAGGGCTGTGTATACTACGGCTTTTGGTATGGGAATGATGACTATCCTTTTTGCACACGATCACCGTGGGTGAGGATGTTCAGGCACGGGTGGAAGCGATCCTGCTTTCTTCCCTTCTCATGCTGGTTCCTCTTTGCTCCTGGAAAAATGCTGTCATAATTGAGCTGGGGATTCTGGAATTACAGTCCCCATAGCAGTGTAGCCTGCGGCCTTATTTATCCAAGGCTGTGGATTGACTTCTTTTTTATTGATCTAGGCCGATAATCAGGCAGTCTGTTGGGCTGTGTCTAATTATTTTGGCTCTCTTAATTACGGGTTGTACATGATCCGTTCTGTTCAAATAATTTCTCAGCAAAAAGAATTGACCCAGCTGAGGAGCGCATGCATCCACCCAGTTGCTATCTGCTCTGCCGAAGCCCTTTGTGTCATGTTAAATGAATCATTTTGCTTCCCCTGCTTTTCATTCTCCTCTCTGTGAACACAGGGAGGATGATATTTATCTTGCGGCTTAAGATTTAGGGTCACTAAATATCAGGCACCAGCAAAATGTGAAATTGTTGCTATCAATTCCATAAGGGCCATTCACGCTGACTTCATGTAATTCAAATCTTTATTTTTTCTAATTATGAACTTTCATAAGGACATGCTCATTGTAGGAAATGCAGAAAGCTGCAGAGAAGAAAACAAAAATCATCCAGAACCCTGCAAATCAGTTATACAACCCTGTTAAAAGTTTGATTTATTTTCATCCAGTCTTTATGCAAATATATACACAAGCACTTATTTGAGACAATACAATCTATGTGGCTTTGAATCTAGGATTGATCCAAAAGAATTTTCCAATTGTAATCATGTAGCCACTTGCATAATATTTTAACTGTGGATGCATAGCCTTCTAGTTAACAAATCGTTCCTGCTTCCATATCTCCTCGTAGGCTTTTTTTTTCTTCTTTTTCCCCAACTGACAACATGTATCCGAAATGAAAGGTGATCTTATCACTTCTCTGCTAAACCCTTCTGTGGCTCCTGATAACTTCCTGGATGAGGCCTTATAGTGTAGGGGAAGAGGTGCTTCCTGCCTGGTCTGCCTGCCTTCCCTCTTAGAGCCTTAGTTCTTGCCACTTTCCCTCTCAGACTTTGTATGCCTGTGCCAGCCATCCCAAACCTCCTGCCCGCCAGTCCCTGTGAACACTCCTTCTCTACCTTCCCTTTTGCGGTTCTTCTGTCTGGAAAGCCCCCTCCTTCCCCAAACACCTCCCACCTCCTGCTCCAGAAGTCGCTGAGGACTCAAATTTCAAATTCAGAGGCCTTCTCTGACCCCCCCCCCCTTCACTGGGAACCCCGCTCTCAGGGCTTGCTGTTCAGGAGGCCGTGGTGTGCTTGGGTCCCCATCCCTGAAATGACTTCCAGCCCTGTCCAATCTGTTCTCCACACTGGGCAACAGTGAAGTGTCTTAAGTGTGTTTGTTTTTGAAAATCAGATTTGATCATGTCTTCTCCTAGCTACCCATCTGTGGTGACCTCCATTGAGGCTCGCAAGAGAGACCAAGTCTCATTCTACCTTCAGGCCCTCTGTGGTCTAGCCCTCATTTCCCTCTCTCTAGCACACATCTTCCCTGACACCCCCTCATGCTCTGCCCCCCAATTCTGCAGGCCTTCCTCTTCAAAACCCTGTTACCTGCCCTTCTCCCTACCCCTCAAGGATAACCCTGTACATCTGAGGGACTTCTGCCTTCTTGGACTGCCTCCTGTTCTGCCGTCTCCTTTCCATCAGAGCTATAATTTCACATAGAATATTGCTATGATTTCAATAATGCCACTGCCCTTTACTGGAATCTACATTCTCTGAGGGCAGGGAGTTCGTTTTCTTTCGATTTGTAGGTGGGACTGGGTGGGGGCGTTGGGGGAGGGGAGTCACAAGATCCAATGACTGAGGGGAGACAAGCCATCAGGCTGGAGAAGACCGGTTAGTTCAAGTGGGGCGATACAGGAAGCCTGACTTAAAGGCGATCCTGCATAAAGAGGGCCTGGTCTCACATGGTCCTTGGAGTATCACGTGAAATTAATATCGCCAGCCCCATTTTACAGGTTAACTAAGAGAGAATCTCATGAAGGGAGCAGGGGTAGGGCCACCATGTAAGGTTAAACCAGCCTCCCGGAGAGGGAGGTGATGTGGAATGAAGATCAAGGTGGTCTGCGCGCTGTTTGCTGGGAGGGGGTGGCCTCCTGGCGTGGGGCTTGTGGAGTCCCACGTGTTCACTCGCCTGTCTCAGCATGGGTTTTGGCAGCTGGCAGGCTCACTGCGTGGCCTTCACCCAGCCAGGCAGCCAAGTGGTGCAGCCAGAAGCAGAGAGCACTGCAGAGCTGACTTCCTCTCCGCACATGTGTGCTCCTGCTAATTAATGGCGCTCCCCGAGACCTTTGCGTTGCTCTGCACAAACGGGGACAGCTGCCGGCCGCAGTGCCAGGCTCCTCGGAGGGCTCGGTGCTCCGTCCCCAGCAGTCACCAGGTGCTCAGACTTCAGAAAACCCGGCTACTTGAGGCCTGCCAGGAAATGGAGGTCCCCTTTGCCTTCTAGACCAGGGCTTTTTAAGTTACTCCCAGAGCTGGCCCAGGACTGGAACGGTGGTCGGCAAACTCATTAGTCAACAGAGCCAAATGTCAACAGCACAACGATCGACATTTCTTTGGAGAGCCGAAAACCGACTTCTGCGCATGGGCCACGAAGTTTCAATCACACTGTACATGCGCGTGCCTGGACGTGGTTTTTGGTGGAAGAGCCACACTCAAGGGGCCAAAGAGCCGCATGTGGCTCTCGAGCCGCAGTGTGCCGACGACTTCCCTGGAACATCAGATATCTAGCCGCAGGCTTTGAAAACCAAACAAAGCAAAACAAAAGTCACTGGTGAAAGAGAATAATCCATAAAGGATGTTGCCAGAGAGCTTAAAAGAATTTCTTCAGAAGTTTCTTAAATTAGATTTTTTCTGTTAATTACCTAGTTATCCTTCGGAAACTTGGAACGGTCCCATTTCTTATCAACATATTCCTTGTCAATTATGCACAGGCTCCGGCTTATGGCGCCGAGGGTGATGCTTAAGTACAAGGCAGCTGGAAGTTTTCCCCCTTGGGTTGAGGGGAGTGATAAGAATGCTAATGGGCTGTGCTGGGCTGAGCTGGTGGCACGGAACCTGGGGGCAGGGTGGGGGGGGCAGATGGAGGGCATCGGTGGGGCAGCTGGGCCACGGCTGCTCCCCCACCAGGTGAATGGGCGCCGGGTGAATCTTTAATTTTCGTGATTCTGTCTGCCCTCGGTTCTTTGCACTGTTTCCCCAAATAGCTGATTTAAGTGATGCTTAGTAAAACTGCTTATTTGCACTTTCTCTTCTTCTTTCTGCTCAGTTGCCTGTATCCTTCGTGCTGCTCGCTGTAAAATTAGGGCTGGAAAACATTTTGTGGGCACTTTCGGATGCGATGCGGGCTGAAATGCGGTGGTGGTGGGGTGTGTGTTATAAGATGCACGGAGCGGTAGTGCATTATAGCTCTGAACTATGTGCGAGTTATCCCGTCCTCTCATTGTCCTCCAACAAGACTGTGAGAAGCACAGGTGGTGAACGGAAAGAGCATTACAGCTCCCCTAATGCTGGCATTGGAACCAGACCAGGAGGACGTTTGTAATTCAGCCTCAGGCACCTGATGGCTATTTTGACTGTTTGAACTGCCCTGTTTCCCCAAAAATAAGACGGTGTCTTATATTAATTTTTGCTCCCAAAGATGCACTACGTCTTATTTTCAGGGGATGTCTTATTTTTCCATGGAGAAGAATACGGTACACATTTATTGTTGAACAAAAAAAAAAAAAAAAAGGAAATTTATTACCTGTCTATGGTACAGTAGTAGTTGTCATCACAAACCAGCTCACTGACTGGCCGCAGCGCATCTGGAGCTGCTCAGGCTGTGCCAGGTCTCTTTAAATTAGGAGTCAGACGCCTGATGGTAGCTTCGGGGGCCTTATATTCCAGGGAGGCCTTATGTTTGGGGGAGGCCTTATTATCGGGGAGGTCTTATTTTCAGGGGGGCTGCCTTATATTACAGCGAGAGGCAACACTGGAAGTAGGTCTTATTTTCGGGGGATGTCTTACTTTTGGGGAAAGAGAGTATGTGGTTAAGTTAGGAGAAAGAATGGAGACTTCAGTTTAGAGTACATGCAGTTGGTGGGTGGGTGGGACAGGTCCTTTCCCCACGCAAGTGAGATCTCTACCAGAGATGGCAGCTGCCCTTGGCCAATGGTGAGGTTTCCCCTTCCTGTCCTCACTTGAGGGTTAACCACTCCCCGACCCGCAATCTGCCATGTGGGGCTCATGTGTGTCCAGGGCTCTGGGGTTACAGAGAGGGGGGAATCTCTTCCCCTTGTGTCCCTCTCCCCGCCCCATTCTTCCAGCACCTTCTTCTCTTTCCCAGGCCTTTCCTCCGCCCCTTCTGGTTTCCCTTGGTTTTCAGTCAGGGATTTAGGCATCTGAAAACCTGCTCAGCCAGCAGGAAAGGAAATCTGCGTCCAGAGCTTTGGACCCTGCTTTCTTGGAGTCTGTTTCTGCTTCCTGGTGGGTGGAGGGCAGTGTGAGCACTGGGAACCCACAGGCTAATATGATAGAAGCAATGCCACATGTCAGTCCTCGCCTTGCCCGCTCTGTCCTTATCCATTTAAAGGGACTAATTAGGCATGATCAGATACAGTCCTAGTGACTCTCATCTGACAAAGTCTGTTAAGAGAGCTGCGAATTGGTTTTTGGAGGCAGATGCAAGTTCAATGCCAGCTCAGTCCCTTGTTAGCCGTGGGACTTCAAGCAGACGATTGAACCCCTCTGAGCCCGTTCCCTCCTCTGTAAGACAGAGGTAGTGACAGGACCTGTCTCCTGAGGGGGAATGGGAGGGAAGCTCTCAGCATGGAGTCCGGCCTGTGGCATGCCCTCAGTAGGCTGTCATTACTATTCCCATCAGCTGTCGCCAACCGCTGGTCCGTGGATCACTGGTGGCTCGTGAGGTCCGAAAGGTTGGTGACCGCCGACTTAGATCACTCAAGTGGTTGGCGCCTTGCTTTCCTTACATGCAAAAAGGGGAGAACGTGTGCCTTTTGTAAGTTACAGAACGTGTGAGGAGGCGCTTGGAGTACAGCCTAAGAGGCTATGTAATAAATAAGAGCGTGATTATCCTTTTCCTAGCACTACGCTAACGCAATTCTGGTGGTCTCCAAAGGGTGCTTATCTGCTGCAGATTTCTGTCATGATTTAGCAACGCCCGTGGAGCTGCTGGAGGAAGCGGAGCGCATGGGAAATGGTGATAAAGGCTGCCAAAGGCAGAGGGCCCTGGCCCTGAATCTTTCGCAGCTGCCGCAAACGGCTCGGGGATCTGGCTCCTTCCTGCCGCACGGCTCTTGCCCCTGGAAGCCGGCGAGTGCCGTCCTCTGCTCTTGTTGGAGTGAATTCTTGGCCACCCATCCAATCTGGCAGTTTCACTTCTTGTCTCTGGTACCTCTCAGACCACCTAATCATGAGAGAGTACGCCGAGGAGGCTAAAGAAAATGGAATTCGGATTTGTCAGTTTTGCTTGATGATGGCTTAGCCTTTATCGTGACTTAGAAAAAGGAGAGAATACTGTTTAAATCCATTTATATTTTTTAAATGAATTTCCATAACCTGTCAAGGCCCAGGGGTACGACTCTATCAATTATGGAGCCAGCGACCGCACAGGGCTCTCTCTTTAGATCCTGCAGGGCTGTTTTAAAGGGGCCCCCCAGTCTCCATTCATCTTGATATGTATCTGTGACACATCCCCTCATCAATCCAGCAGCCCATCTGGTGAAGGGGACATGAGAAGATTGTTCACAGTAGCAAATGTGTTTACGTTTTGTTTTTTTTTTTTCACAGTCTGAGCGGAGCCATTGCCCTTGCTTATATTTTCATGCATTAGCTCTACCAAACATTGCTTTCCCAATCTCTGTCTACAGGAGTAATTAGTCAATTCAACTTGATCCAGGGCTCATTCTCATAAAGGGAACACACTTCTGACAGTGCGGCTCCATTAGAAGGATTCTCTCCAGACACCTGGCTAGAAGGGGCTGACAGTGCACTGTCTTTAAGGGTAATTTGCCCGGAATGCTGCCAGCCCATTCTGAAAGGGGCAGCCTTTCTCCACTAAGTTGCTCTTTTTTGAGTGTACTTGGGAAATCGCCAACTCCATCAGTGTTTATAGGCCATCAAGATGCAGGTGGAATACCCCTCCCCATCTCTCTCCCTCCCTTCTTCCCATTTCAGAGTTACAGCTTTTTTTGTTTTGTTTTTGTGGTGCCATATTCTAGATGCAGAAATTATGTCCTCTGTCTAAAAGGCATTTGCTAAATAAATGTTTGCTGAACAAATGAATAAATGAATGCGTGAAAGAGAATAAATGATTGATTTTTGATGGAAAAAAAATAGTGGTTGAGATTTGGCAACTGACTTCCTCCCAAATGCTGAAGATGAGGATGAAATTACAAGCACAGTTGACCCGTGAACAACTCCGATTTGAATTGCTCGGGTCCACTTAAATGTGGGTCTCCACCCCCACCCCCACTGCTGCCCCATATGTGCATTTGGCCCTGCAGCCCATGGGTTTCCCATCTGCAAATTCAACCAGCCTTAGATCGAAAATAGTATTTTCACCTTCACAAACGTGGGTTCCCAACTGCAGGTAGGAAAATACTGTTTTCCCTTGGGTGCGAGGTTGTTTGACTCAGGGATTTGAAAGGCCCATGGAGAGTCAACAGTTAAAAGAGGATTTTCAAATGGGAGGGGCTCTGAGCCCTAACTTTTCCTCCCTGGGCTCCCCCACAACATTGTTCAAAGGTCAACTGTACATTTGATCCGCATGACAATTCTGTAATTCTTATATTACTCTAATTTTACAAATGTGGAAATGCAGGCTCAGAGTGGTTGAGTTTCGTGCTCTAAGTCACACAGCTGGTTTCAAAGCCAATATTCTGGTTTATACCCTTGCCTGCTGCTGCTTATACACACATATGACATGCAAGAGAAAAAACCATATTGCTAAGTTTCTTCCAGTGTTGGAGGGCATACAGGTTTAACTGTTTGATTAAAAAAAACAGTCTATATTCACTGATGGTCACATGCATTGAAAAAGTCATGCTGAAAAAAGAGAAAAGCTTAGATTTGCTTCCCACACTGACTAGATAGCTCCCTGAATCCAGGAGATTTGAACATCAGGTGTGTGTTAACAGCAGCTTCAGACCCATGTGCGATTAAGACAGCTTTTGTTCAGACTGTATCGATCTCTCTGAGGTCAGCATGTTGTGACCAGATCTAGAGTAACCAACAGCCACTGTGGGTCTGTCCCTGTAACTTGGTATCCCCTGTGGGAAGGAAATAACACAGTGTGTTGTGGTTGAGCATCCACTGAGTCGATGGCTGTATTCGATTTCACATGGGTTGGGACTGAGGGAACAAAGTATGGGGTGAGGTGTCTGTTCCTGCCTCCCACAAAAGGAATGACATTGTCCAATGCCACAATCATACCCCCTCCCCCATATTGGCAATTTTGAGATGGAGACGAAGAATAGGAATTGTCTCCACACTGTGGTTCTCCCATCTGCAGCTAGAGAGGGAAGGTAAGAGGAAGGAAAAAAAATAATGGGGAGGGAGGGAAGAAGAAGCAGAGAGCAGACTGCAGGGCTGAAATCCCCCATCGGCCACATAAAATCACATCCTCTCCAGTGAAGAATACCCATCCTAACAGCTGGGTCACCGATTGTATGTGCCGGGATGGTTCTGAGAAGCGGAGAATCTCTGGTTTTAAATCTTTCATGATGTCTTAGTGTACATACCCAAAAAAGTACATTAAAGGAAATGTAAAACTTAATTCAGGGAAACCAGTGGTCATCCAGCGAAGAGAGAGTGAATGCAGATACTAACGCTCCACATTACTAAGAAGCTGATTCTGCATCAGTAATACGAGACAGTCATCGACAATTCTCGAACAAGGTAATCTCTTGTGGAGGGAGCATCTAAATAAAGGATAACTTTCACATCTTTCAGGTACTTCCTGTACCAAACATGCTTGCTTTTCACGGCTTTTACTTGAACGCCTTCTCCTGGAAATCCCTTCTTTCCCATAGTCACCACCAGCACCTGAAATGTGACTTGTCCGAGAGTGTGTGCTGTAAGTGGAAAACACCCGCTCCATTTCGAAGACCTCCTATGAAGAAGGGATATAGGACAGCTCGACAATTTTCAAAAGATCGATCGCGTGTTAAATGAAAATACACGACACCTAATCTCACCTGGTTTATTTCGTGTGACATTTCAAATATCTAACTGTGACTTTGCACTGGGTTTCTACTGGCCAGTGCCATCCCAGAGGTACTCATCTTGTACCTGTCGCCTTTCATTTCTGGAGCCTTGGTGATGGGCTTCAGGATTCATTTCAGTCATCTGAGGCTTAAAAGACAGCACCAAGCCTTTACACGGACTGCACTTGGTTTATTTAAGTGGGGGCTGTTCACACCCATGAAAGGAGATGATGGGGAAAACATTTTTTTTTTTTTTGCCTGCTTAGCACCGGATTCCTCTGAAATCAAATCTTTCTGACCAGACCATGGCAGCTCCTTTGCCCTGTGATCCCCACGATTGGTCTTTCCTTTTAAACTGCGGAGTGGGGTGGTATGTGCAGAGAGAGCTGGTGGGAAAACAGTTCTTTACTCTTCTGCCCACGGGTCAGTTCTGGGAATTCCCAGTGGCCCTTGAAATGTTTAGGAAACTGTTCACTGACCCTTCCATCTGCTGGAGAACCCAGAGCCTCGTCACCCTGCTGTTGTCAGCAACTGTTGTTGACATGTCTCCGAACTGTCACGAACCCGGGAGAAGGTCACATGTCTCAACTCTGAAGGAATTTGGGAAATACGAAGGGAGGCCGGCTTTCTGATCTGTGAGGAAATGACCAGCCCTGAGGACCCAAGCCAGAAGGTGTGGCTCAGCCTCTAACAGCAAACGCAAGCCGGAGAAAGGAGACGCCGCATGGGCTGCTGTGTGTGGGGAGGGTTGTTTGAATGTGGGCAGCGGCCTGGAGGGACAGGAGGCTTTGGATTGTTCTAAGGTGTGGGTGTTGGTAGAGGGAGAAAGGGGCACCGCCTGGCCAGGACAGGGGTCTGGGAGGTGTGCGGTAGCCCCTGGGGATCAGTCACAAGGAAGTGTGAGGTTGGGGGGGCAGGGACAGATGCTAGGGACCTGGAGCCTGGGTTCGATTCAGGGGAAAGCCAATGGAGTGTTCTTTTTTTAAAAAAAATACATTTTATTGATTTTTTTACAGAGAGGAAGGGAGAGAGAGAGAGAGTTAGAAACATTGATGAGAGAGAAATATCGATCAGCTTCCTCCTGCACACTCCCCATTGGGGATGTGCCCGCAACCAAGGTATGTGCCCTTGACCAGAATCAAACCTGGGACCTTTCAGTCCGCAGGCTAATGCTCTATCCACTGAGCCAAACCGGTTTCAGCAAATGGTGTGTCCTTGACCAGGGATGAGACAGAGCTGGACGAGGCAAACACAGCTTAATGCTCCCGGGACCAGCAGAGAAGCCCCCATCTTCTCTTTGCCCCAGTGTGGAGAGTGGCACATTGGCAGGACAATAAACTATGTAATGAACCCTTAGGTAGTACTTACTCTGTGGCACTTTATTTGTACATAAATTCATCATCCTAAAATAAATACATAATCACATCATGGCGAGAAGACGATTTCCCACGTATAGTAGCCCATTTAAGAAAAAAACAACACATGTGAAGTTAATGACACTGTACAAGGCAGGTGGCTGTTGTAAAGCCTGGTGGTCCTCACGCTGCACAGAGCAGACAGGGACTGAGGCTCCGGAGGTTATGAAGCAGGGCAATGCCAGGGGGTCGGAGGGTGGAGAGAACCGTGGCCAGGAGGCCAGTAAGCCAACTCCCAGGAGTGAGAATGGAGAGGGAGCAGCAGAGCCATTGTTCAGGCAGCTGTTGCATGTGTGTGCCTGGGTTCATCTATGAACCATTTCAGGTGCCCACTCCTAGTGGGTGGCCGTGGTTCTGTACAGAGATTGTGGGCAGGTCCCAGGAGCTGACTCATGATTGAACGCTGACGTTTATTTGACAGTGGACCACATCCTTCTGCACTAAGTTTTTGAATTGTCTCTTTCATTCCTCGCAATAACCCTGTAGAGTCTACAGGGTTATTGTAGGGTGTAGAGTGTCTGCCATTATTTCCTGCTCTTTTCCAGATGAGGGGACCGGGGCTCCGAGAGGTTAAATTTGCCCAAAGCCACACACGTGGGACTCAAACCCAAGTTTGTCTTGACTGCAAGGCCTCTCGCTAGCACATCCACTGCCTCCTTCTTGATTGGCACTAATGACAGTTGACGGCGTGGCCTGTTTCTCACATTTCTCCCTCAGTGAACCTTGAATATGGGTTTCTGTGACTAAGCTTGGAATTGGATTCATCTCTCTGAGCACCAGAAACAACAGACATTCTCCAGCCCATAAACCCCGTTCCTAACCCCCGTGCGGCATATTCATAGATCTGATTCTATGGTTAATATCCTCATTCAGGTGGCTCTCCTTGGCCCTTTAAGAAGCTCATTAAACCTAAATATAGACCACAACTCGTTCTTTTCCACCCTCCGCATGCCGCTTCCCCCCATTGTGTGATGCCATCTGGTGCTATGAGATCATGCTTCTTGTGTTCCCTTTCAGAGAGCCAGATCCGTTGCTCTCTAAACCCGGAAAGCCAGTTCGTTCCAGCGGCACCCCTGGCTTTGAAAACATTTGAATCTAATGCCTCCTTGTGGACTTTCCCAGTATCACTCTTGACTGTAACATCCCATGGAGCTTCTGTCTTACCAGCCACCCGTGCAC
>PVJN01032337.1:0-24191 GCA_004026805.1 Lasiurus borealis | reverse complement strand
CTGAATGAGTTCTTTCCAAAACAATGTAAAACTACTCTCAAAGTCCCAAGAACACCTAAGAGATATTAGAGGAATCTGGCCTCCAGTCTTGATGAGAGTTGATGTTCCTTCTTTGGCACTCCCGAGGGCCCAGTTTCTCTCTGTGAGAGACAGAGGTGACAGCCCTTATCTCTGTCTCCTCCTGAGAGGAGGTGCTATGTGAAGAGGACAGACTTCAAGACCTACAAAGAACTAAGACAAGGCACAGGGGACAGTAATCAAGTTGGTTCAATGTATGAGAATATGGGACTAAGTCAGAAAAGGAAGAACTAAAACACTATGATATTTGTTGTATTCCAAATTTTCCTTTCTCTTACTTTATTCATTTTTTATTCTCAATCTCAACTAAACATTTAAGGAATACATGCCAGAATGGTAAACTGTTCAAAAGCCCAAGGATGCGGAATTAGCATTGCTCTAATCACTGTTTTCTCTTACAAATATTACCTATCATTACTCTGCCCTGTGTGGCTCGGTTGGTTGGAATGTGGTCACATACACCAGAAGGTGCTAGGTTCGATCCCCAGTCAGGGCATGTGCAGGACAGGAGACAATGGATTGCTGAATGTCTGTCTCTCTCATAGCATATGTATTCTTACAGTGACTTTTTAGAACTCTGAAAGACCAGACTATAGCTTTCGGAGACAAGAGAACAAAATGAATTATGAGGCTTTAGAAATCTTCTGTTTATATGGTGGAGCTATTTAGAATTCACCACCTAGCAAAAGATATAATCACAAATAAAGCATGTGACATATTGACAGCACTGTTTAAAGTTCCCCAAATAAATACTATATAATATTTTAAAAGATTAGGTAGATCTATATTGCTGATATAGAAAGATGTCTAAGACACACTGCTAAGTAAAACAGAATGTAAAACAATACATTTTATATACTGACACAATGAAGTTCTGCAAGTATTTAACTCCATAAAGTACTGATTTTTAACCTTGTTTCACTTTGTCAGTAACAGTTTCTCCTTACAGTCTACTTTTAATTTAGGCTCTCCTAAATTAAGAACAAGGAGCCCAGCTGCTGTGGCTCAGTGGTTGAGCACAGACCCATGAACCAGGAGGTCACGGTTCGATTCCCAGTCAGGGCATATGCCCAGGTTGTGGGCTCAACCTCCAGTGTGGGGCTTGCAGGAGGCAGCCGATCAATGATTCTCTCTCACCATTGATGGTTCTATCTCTCACTCTCCCTTCCTCTTTGAAATCAATTTTAAAAAGAAGAAGAATTAGGAGCTCTCTCTCTCCAAATGAAACATTAAAAGAAAATATTTTTCAAGGCTACCCAAGGCTGGCAATTTAGAAAGCTATATAACAGAGGCAGTCTTATTTTGGAAGGGGGTAAATATTGATGATGAGTATCTAGTTAATGAAACACTGCACTTAAAGGGAGTATATCTTTCCTCTTTTCTGTTGACATGGAAACCAAAGCAGTCAACTCAGACCATAAGATGATAGAGCAGCAAAATGAAGAATCCCTGATGAATATGGACCTACCATACCCACGTGCACACCAGTGCGCAGACACACAGACACACACTAGAAGTTATTCTAATGCTATGACTAAATAACAACTCATTTTAAAGCTAAGTTTATTAAACTGATGGCTGAAAAATTAATCTCTCTGTATTAAATCTTAGTATAGAAAGCAGAGAAGCAGAAGAACCTAAGATATCTTAGTTTCTTCCTTAACCTCCTTGGTTTTGTGTAGTTTGAAACAGAACAGCCTCACACTTACTAATTGCTGGCCTTGATTCTTCCTTGTTAAAGGAGTAAAATGTAAGATTTTAAATACTGTGAGACAGCTAAAAATAATGTACTAAATGACCTACTCTACATCACAGATTAATTACAATAAAGGAAAAATTAGAAAGAATCACTATACACAATGAACTATAAAACCATCTTTTAAATTATTAGCCAACATCACTATAATGTGAAACAGGAATAGAGATAAATTTATACAAAAAAGCAAGACTAACTTCAAGAAGGTGATCTTTGGCAATTTTGATCTAACTTCCCAAGTTATTTTTAGTGTATCACAAATTGGTATGTCTTAACTGATCCATCGTCTTTCTTTAACAAAATTCCCACACAAATATAACTTCATAGACAGACTAAAGATAAAGGATAAAGAAATGATAGAAAGAAAAAACATAAAAACTCCAATATCAATTTTCCTCTACAGAGAATCAATTATTTTTAGGACCTAATGGACTACTGCTTTATGGGTAGAGGTGGAATTTATAGTACTTCAGAGATCAGCTATAAACCAACAAAGTAATCTAAAAGATATGTTTTTCTCCTGAAGGATGTGAATAACTATGTTATTTAGTTACTTTTGTCAATACACCTATATCTTGCAGACATAAGAATAACATATCTCTTAAATTTTTAAATTTCCCCCTCATGGAATATATAGTTTCTGCTTTGCAGTATCTGGTCTATCTTTTCCAAAGCACACATTATTCTCCCAAACATTCCCACATCCTTCTTTTGGTCAGGCTCCAACTGGGTGTATTAGGTGAAAAGAGGATGAAAACCTAGAGCTCTAATTATTTTCTACTATAAGAGAGCTACAATATATTTTAATGAATTTTGTTAGGATAAACTGAATTGGACTGCCAGACTTTCATACCAGGAATTCATACAGAATATCTAATCCCACACTCCTAAATTCAGGAGTTTAAACTCTCTTTGAAAAGGAGAGCTGAAGTGTTAGGAGCACTTAAGTTACATAAAACTTAAGATGTTTTTATACTATCATGTCCCAGAAATGACCCACTGGCAGCAAAGCAGATCAAAAGATTAAATTCACAGGATGGCCTTTCTGTTCTTAATGTGCGCTTAACAATAAAGGCAAGTCAAGGCAGAAGTCACAACAAAAGAAAACATTGCGGAAATTATTTGAAATCTCTGGAATAAATGTGCTTCTAATAAAAACGAAATTGTTCTATGAGGAGCCATCTGGTAGGTGAGGCAAGATGGAAATTAGGAGAAATAAGGAATGTTTCTACTCCATCTTGTTCTCCATCTTCCTTCTTATTACACAACTGGGTAAATAATATGTGAAAAAATATAGTTATTTTGTGTGGCCCTCACCATATCCACTTTAAACCAAATGATTTAACTAATTCTTGTAAACAGTGACAAGCCAAAAGTCATAAAATATGGAAAGAATTCATATAAACTAACAATTATATGGTGTTTACAAATGCTTTATATATTCAATCTCCAAACCATAATCCAAATTCCAGAATCTAAATGCTCCGACAGCCTAAAGTTGTGTGATGGGAGAAGAGAGGTAATACGTGCCAACTCACTGGGTGGCAAAACATAACCTGAAGTGATGTGTAACTATTTACAGTTTTAATGTATTCCACTTAGTGTTGCTATTCATGTTTAGTTGCCGAAGTATTAATGTGCTTAATATTAGGTGCTACCTTAGACTTCATGAGGAGGTTATGACCTGTGGGTTATGTGCTATGTTACCTTATAAAATCTAAAAGGTTTTGAAGCACATCTGGTCCCAAGGGTTTCCGCTAAGAAGTGTGGACCTGTATCAATTCAATTACCCTTACCACAACCTGATGAGATAGGAGCTGTTTTGCAAAGAGAAAGCAGGGTTAAGGAACGTGCCCACAGTGAAACTGGTAAGTCTTAAAATTGGGATTTGAACTCAAACAGTTCAGAGACTAGACTCTTAACCTTATGCTAAGAAGCCTTTTCTTTTTACATAGCACAGATGAATTAGGTTTACTATTTTCTACCCATAATTTCTGAATTAATGCAGAAATTTAGAAAATATGTATCTTTTCAAAATGATAGTTCGGCTTCAGAGAAAGTATGACAAGTATTGCATTTTAAGGAAAAACAAGCTTTGAGTAAACTCATTCCAATATTTTGCTTATAAATAAGCAACCTCCATGAAGCACATTGCTGCAGATTAGGGTTGTAGATAAACAGTAGAGACTGAAGCAGCTCTGTCCTATTTGTTCTTGGTGTAGAGGAGCCATAGCCAGTGGGGTGGACGCATGCTTTTTTCATTACTCTTATCAGAAATAGATGTTTCAAGGGACATCTTTATACTACAGTTAAAAAAAAAAAGTGTCATGGTGAAAAAAGAAGTGATTAAGAATTACTGCATCAAACTAAAATCACAATGAGATACCACCTCACACCTTTCAGATGGCTATCTATCTATATAAAATAAATTTAAAAGGCTAATATGCAAAGTGTCCCCTTGGGAGTTTGACCGGGAGACCAGACGTTGGATTACTCTCTATGACATGTGCTGACCACCAGGGGGCGGGGTGGAACACGGCCAGTGACCAGTGGTGGTGGGGAGTTGAGGAAGGGAGGGGAGGAGGAGGGGAAGGAGGAGGCAGGGAACCTGATCAGCCCTGATCGCTGGCCAGGCCTAGGGACCCTACCCCTGCATAAATTCCATGCACTGGGCCTCTAGTTACCAATACGTCAGCAAACAACAAGTGCCGGTGAGGATGTGGAGGAAAGGAAACTCTGTGCAGTTAGTGGGAATGCAGATGGGCGCAACCACTCTGGAAAACAGGATGGAGGTTCTTAAAAAAATTAAAAATGAAGCTGCCACGTGACCCGGTCAATCATTTCTGGGTATTTATCCGAAGAAACCCACAACACTAGTCGGAAAGAATATGCACACCCCTATGCTGACTGCAGTGTTATTTACAATAGCCAAGATACAGATGCCCATCCATCAAAGAGTGGGTAAAAAAAAGCTGTGGGGCATACATGCATACAATGGGCTATCATCTGTATTCCATGAAAAAGAATAAAATCAGCAGAGACCGGCTTGGCTCAGTGGATAGAGCGTCGGCCTGCGGACTGAAAGGTCCCAGGTTCGATTCCGGTTGGGGGCATGTACCTTGCTTGTGGGCACATCCCCAGTAGCAGGAGGCGGCTGATCAATGCTTCTCTCTCATAGATGTTTCTAGCTCTCTATCCCTCTCCCTTCCTCTCTGTAAAAAATCAATAAAATATATTTTAAAAAAAGAATGAAATCTTACCATGTGTGACAGCATGGGCAGGACCTAGAGAGTATTGTGCTAACTGAAATAAGTCAGAGAAGGACAGATACCGTATGACGGCACTTATATTAAGTGATCAAAGTAACAGAGTAACTGAAACAGACTCCCGGCCACAGCGGACAGAGTGATGGCTGCCGGGGAGGAGGGTGCCGGGGGGCCGGGAGCGCAAGGAGCCGGGGAGAATTCAGAAGCACAAATTAACAGTCACCAGAGCGTCACGGGAAAGGTAAAACACAGCATGGAGAACGCTGTGTAGCCAGTAACATTGCAATAACCATGCGTGGTGTCCGGCGGGTCCTGGAAACACTGGGGGGAGCACTTTGTGACGCGTCTGACTGACCGTTGTGCTGTCCCCCTGAAACTAAGAGGAAATGATATCCAAGGTAGTAAACCGTCATAAAAATACTAATATTTTTTAAAAGTCACTGCACCAATGGTCCAATCTTTCTATCACAGCCTTTACCTGACAGCCCCGGTCTGGTCACTGATGTCACCAAAGTGCCGTCCTCTGACCACGCTCCCTCCTCCCGTCAGACAAGTACGACGACCCCACGCCTGAGGTGAGGCCCTCCGGCGCCCTCCGGCGACATTCCGCCCTCAGCCAAGATGGCGGCCAGCGCGGCCATGTGACCGGAAGTGCAGCCCTGCGCCCGGCCCAACTTCCGCCCCAGTTGACTTCCGCCCCAGCAGCCGTGGGCATCAGTCGGAGGAGGAGGAAAGAAACGAGGGCCTGGGAAGGGCAGGCTCCACTGTGAGCCGGGCAGGGAGCTGGGGTAATGGAAGAGGAGGATGTAACTGCTAAGTTTGCAGAAACAAGGAAACAGCGCCCCAAAGCCGCATTCGGGGTGTGGAGGGGGTGTGGGGGGCGGAGAAAGCCTTCAAGGGACCTGCGTGCTGCAAAACCACGAGCAGAGGAGGCAAAGAGAGGCGGGGGATGAGAAAATGGAGTAAAAAGCATAGAAAATGTCTTATTTTTCCATTCACTGTGTCTACGCCACCAGAGGGAACACTTTGCACACGAAAGGTCCCAAAAAAAGTACTGTTTAAAACTGATCCTCAGTCACTGCCTGCTCTTAGGTCAGAAACTTCCCGTGTTCTTTCATACAAGTTTACTCGACTCTCTAATAATATATGTAAGCATGCAGAGGGCAGATTATAAAGTTGTTCCTAATATTAAGAGAATACAAGAATAAGTTATGACTGATAAATCAGACTTGCAAAACATGATGTCTTTTTCCCTGTAATATTTTGGGAGGGTTCATTTTTCAGACTTAAGAGCAAGGAAGCACTGTGGTACGTACTACCTCGCCTCTGCAACAGCGGAAGGACGGAAATGAGGCTTTAGGGGGGAAATGTGAGAGAGATCCACCACCTTATCCATCTTCCTTGACTGCACAGTCTCTCGAGCATTTCCATTAATGGGCAAGAAACATCCCAGTGCGCTGTGTACACCTGTTATTTGTAAACTCTATGACATGAATAATGGTTTCCCCACAGTCTGTTCTGCTGAACTTTACTCTTTTTTTCTGTCCGCATTATAGTTGTGCCAAATTGAAATCTGCCGTTTTAGCTACCAAAATGTCCCACTATTTTTTCTACGTAGGTTAAAAACTCCCATACAGGCTTTGCTAAAAATCAAGCAGAAACGATGATACTCTGCACTGCACTAGACATATTCAAAACAAGTGAAAGAAAACAATTTTAAAACTCAGCTTTTTAGACTGCATATATTTGTGCACCTTCCAGGCACAAAAAAAACTGACAATTACTTATCAAATGAGGGAGAGAGGAAGGGGAAGGAGAAGAGAAGGGGGAGGTAGGGAGGAAGAGGGGGGAGGGAGGAGAGGGAGGCTGAGGATGTAGAGAAATTGGAACCCTTCTGCACTTTTAGTGGGAATACAAAATGGTGCATCCACTATGGCATAGGCATTACCCTTACCCAGAAGTTTTGACTTCAGGTTAAAGACAGTACATTATTAAAATGTTTTTTAAGTGTTTTTCCCTAAGGGAGTGGTTGGCAAACTCATTAGTCAACAGAACGGGCAAACCGCGGCTCTCGAGCCGCATGTGGCTCTCAAGCTGCAGTTTGCGACCACTTCCTATGGAAAGCAGTATTGAAATTCCTCAAAAGGTAACAAAATTACCATATAAAATAGCAATTCTACTTCTGGATATCTATTCAAAAAAATTGAAAGCAGGATCTGAGAGAGAGATTTTCATACCCAAGTTCATAGCAGCACAATTTACAATAGTAGTACATAAAGCAAACAAAATGCCTTTCAATAAATTAATGGACAACAAAATGTAGTTTATATATATACAATGGATACTAAGAAAAAATAAAGGGAAGACAAGCAGTTGGCTCAGAAATTTTATAGATTATTATTTAGATAACCCTGTTGATCAATTTATTTTATTAAAAGCCAACAGGTCCTTGATAGCAGGGGAAGATGGAAATAAACATTAATAAACATCTTAAAATTATGCTCCAATATAAACTTGCATAATAGGAAAAAAACACACAAGGTGTTTTTATTTAAAGCATTCAAACAAAGAGTTAAATACAAAATGCTTCTGAAGTGAACTTGTTTATCCAAATGGCCGGCTTTGATAAGATCTATTTTAATGGTAGTCCTATAATGCTGACAAGTCTAGGTCAAATCGCAATACATGACAAGGAGTATAAATATTTAAATTTCATTACTTATTCAGTTATATTCAGGAAACATCTATTAAATGAGCAAGCATCCTATGATTTAAGCACAGTGAACACAAGCAAACGACATCTGCATGAAAGCATACGAGGGCACCAGCAAGCTGTGGCAAACCATGTACTCCAGCCGTGGAGGAGCAGGAAAACAGGGTGACATGTGCGGAGAAAACGCACGTCCTAAGTGACAGTAACATTAGATAAAGGAAAGTGACAGCGCCAACCTGTTCTGCATAGAAGGGCTGTGCTCTGGGCACAAAATCCTATCTGAAGATCGACAGGAACAAGCTGGAGACCCAGACAAGAACCATCGGATCGGTGAGAGGCCCGGAAACTAGAGCATATAAAAATAGTGGAAGAAAGTAGAGATGCTTAGCCTGAAGGAGAAAAGGCAAGGCTCAGGTGAATTATGTAGTCATCCAACTAGGCAGAAAGAGTACTACGCACGGAAGTCACAGGAAGTCCTAAGGGTATAACCACCGGAACTGTCCACAGTAAAACTGGCTAGCTTGTAGAACAGAAAGCTCCTACACCGGGAAATATTTAGAGCTTTGGAAAAGGGAAAAGAAGGCCTGACTTGAGAGGGAGGCAGTAACTCTAAGAGAGGACAATTACTTTCTTTAAAAGGAAAAGGAGATAGTTATTGGAAATAATTAAATTGCAAATAAGGACTGAAAGAAATGTCAGAAAAATGGTTGTTCCCTCTCTGTATGTGTATATATATCTTGGATATATATCTTGGATCAGTGTATTGCTGACTTAAATAATCTAACCAAAAGTTTCTTGTTTCCCCAGTCACCGACATATTTTCAAAGCCTAGCTTCTTCAAGATTATTCCTGATATGGAGTCTTCCCTAATTCATCATCACCACCACCACCCCCCTCTAAACACACACATCCCATTGGTTGCTGGCTCTCTCCATTAAGGCCTCAAATTATCTGTGCACATCACCAATATAGTACTCATTGCCGCGCAAGTATTATTGATATGAATGGAATTCTATATTATAGCAAAAGACTTCAAATTTATGAAGTCAGATAATAAAATACGGGTACCACTGGACTACAAAGGTCTAAGAATTTACTGAAGAGAATTAACCAACTCTAAGAGTAATGCACCTCAGAGGTCTTTAGAGAGCATGTGTACTAGCTTAGAACGAGGAGTTAGCAACCGTTTTGACCAGGTAGATTTGTATCTTATGTGGATGTCTATCCCTTAGGAACATGTTTCATGACCTTATTCATTTATAGCATGTAGATGTGCGTAGGCTATACATTCCTTGAGGGTGGCGATGTCTTCCTTTCCTTGCCACACAAGATCCCTTAGTAGCTGGTTAAACAGTATGCTGTAAGATAGTCCCTAATAAAAAACAATTTTACCTGAAGAACTAAATTGTATGTGGGACAAGGTGTGTGATGAGGGAGTTAATTGTTAAAAATCATCTAATGTAGCTCCCTCATTTTACTGCTTTAGGAAGGTAAAGTGACTTTTTGGTCCAGGGCTATAAACAGTTTTCCCCCTTTTTCTTTTTAAACTGCAAACAAAATATAGGCTGAATCACTCAGAGAAGTCACTGCCTTGGTTTAGCACCACCTAAGATTAATGATTGCAGTCATTTTAGTCTTAAAATATCTCATACTTGAAAGTCATCATTTAGGTGACATGTATACATTAGCAAAAATCAAGACATGGGAGATCAAGTCAATAATTATAGTAATGAGTCACAATGATAAGAACAGCTATCCTTTCATGAACTCCTACTATGTACTAGACATTTGACCCCAACCCATGTATACACTATCGTAGCTAATAAAAGGCAATATGCAAATTAACCATCATTCCGTCACAAAGATGGAGGCACCCATACCCACAAGATAGCGGCGCCCGGGTCGTCTCAGCCCTGCTGGAGTCCTCCAGTCCCGGAGGGAGAGGAGGGAGTGGCTGCTGAGAGTGGGCAGCATGAGCTGCCTGGAGGAATGCTTTCTTTGTCTCTGTGTCGAGGGAAGCGTTCCACGCCCGGCTGCAGATGGGCCTCTGGGCCATGGAGAGCCTCTGGGCAGCAGGCGTGCAGAGACCTGTTGGTGCACGGATTCATGTGCAGGGCTACTAGTCATATAATCATCCCAATGATCCTACCACGGCAGGTAGAACTATTCCTGGTTCACAAATGAGGCTCATGTTGCCCAAACACAAAGCCTCAAAGTACAAGTCTGGATTGAAACAAGCAAAGGCTTAGAAAACCCAGCCCACCAGAGTAAGAGTCCATGGTACCATCACTAACTGGTTTGGAATCATCAAGGCACATAAAATAGAGTATTAGGAGTAGCTTAACAGGGAAAATTTTAAGAAATTAAGTCTTATTGAATAAGAGTTATTCATAAATCATCACCCTTAAAATTCAGAGCAGAGTATAATCTTTGAATGGAACTTGATAAATTATTCCAAACCATGTATGACAATCCTAGAAAGAGAAAACTCACCTCCAGAAAAAAAAAACAAAGGTATTTTAAAATACAAACTTAAAGAACTCCATATTTTGCCTCCCTTCTGGGTGTTTATTTTGTATCAAAATTAAGTGGCCATTGGAAGAATAAGTTTTTTCAAAGTTCTGGAAAGTCATCTTAAATTAGTCCCCGGAAAGAAATGGAATCTCTTTTAGTAATGACTCTTGTTTTCTTTGAAAGTTCATGTTTAGGTCAGCCAAGTTTTAAATGGTAAAATTATATTGCTGTGTTGTTAGTCAAGTTTGGGGGCGGGGGTTAGGGGGAGGAGAGGTGAGGCCACCAGCTCTTTGAATCACTGCAAGACAGCTTATCTGGTTTCCATACAGAAAAGAAGGGTCTATTCTTAGGCAAAAGACAATCATTTTAGAGAAGCAGAAGCTTGTGCTGGATTTCCACATGGGAAGACTCAGGAAAAGTCTAGCTCTCCAAATGAAAGCTGTTCCCAAAGCTTGTGTGATTTTTCTTGGGTCAATGAAATGTCTACACTAAAGGGTTTTTTCCTTTGTTGTTTTCCTATGTTGCAATTTAACCAGATATAAAACAATTGTGTAATGATATTTTTCCATTTATTTATGTGCTTGTTTATTTATGCTTTGCCTTGTTCTAACAAGAAGAAAGTGGTGAACAATAAACTCAAATTACTGCCAAGTTACAAATGAGCCAGAAGCTGTACTTGGTTTTATTATTACAACAGTTATTACCCTGATCTTAAATTATTAGTTGTATAAACCCACACACCACATTCTCAACACTACTGAAGCTCACCTGACTTTCACATTATCAACTTCTATATATAACTACCTTCCTGGAGGTAGTCAGTCCTACTGCAGTTACAGGAACAAAAAAAGTGGTTTGGTTGATACAAAGGCAAGACAGGTAAACAACACAGGTTAAGGCAATAATTCCCGAGGGTTAAGAATATTTCACTTCAGGAAGAATTTAGCTAGTCTTGGCACCAACATCCTCTAGGGACACTGAAGCCATGAGCACCTCTGTGATCCATACTGTGCCACTACCAGGTCACCAGAGGACCTGGTGAAGATTACCTGTTTAAGAGTAAAAAAAAAACAACAAAAATGCAAATGAGATGCTGGAATAACTTGCCTGCAGTTTTCTATTTAACCAAAGACTCAGGGCATCTAATGAGATAATGGGATGAAAAAGTTATTTTTTTATTGTATAGTATCACTTTATTTAAACTATAGGATTATTTTAAATAAGATGGTTCAAAGAAAAGTGGCCTTTGAAAAGTATAATTTAAAAAATGTAAACTCTTACTTGATAGAACAGAGCCGTATAATTAGTAATAAGTATGCTGATATGCATGACTAAGCAGGCCTTGGTTCATTTTCACATTAATTTAAATATTAAAACTAAATTATACCTACAAATAAGGTAATTACTCTTCTGTAATCACCTGCTTCATTTTCATTACTCACGCCAGGTAAGAAAAGAGCCTTTTGTTTTAAGAGCAGGGCCTTGTTTTTGTCTTGACATTTCAGCAGCTTTCACAGTGCCTTGCACATAATAGGCACTTAGTTTATCTTGGAAACGAATGGACTGTAAGAGGCATTTTAAAAATTCATACAACTCTCATCTGTGTCGAAGTAAAGTCAGTGAAGATGAGGCCGAGGCTATCATTTTGGCCTTCAGGAAAAACCACTAAATATAGTGTTAGCACGTGTCCCTCAAAGGATATCCACTCACACATGTATAAAAGGATTGCTGCATGCTCCCTCCATAGGATCCAATTAATAACTCAGCTCCCACAAACTCAAACACTACTCTCTCCACTCACAGCACTTAAATATCAGTAATTTCTAAAATGTCATTACTGCATTCCTGTTCTTTGATAGGATATACTTTGCAAGGTATTTTGGGAGAACAAATCAGAAGTTATTAAGTAATTCACTCTAAGATGGGTTTTCTGAAAAAAAAAATGTGTCCAAAAAGTACATTTCAGTGATACACACAACAAAGCCACCTTCTTTGCTTTCAGCTTTCAACTACACCTTGTTTTACATGACAATATAGAATCAAAACACGCAACTTGTTTCTTCTCTGTATTACATAGTAGCTACAGGTAGATGGTGTGCTAGATACAATTCTCTCCTCTGCTGCCAACAGTGGCAAGCCAAGGGCCTTTTGTGATTTCACTTTTTTTTTTTTTAATTGCATAGATTCTATGACCACACAGTTATAACCTAAAGTGCTGTCCTATAAATCCCAAGTTAGGGCTTGGGCATTTAAACTGACGTTACTATTATTTAATTTCTTCTAAAGCTCCCTCCCCTCTTTCACTTTAAAAATAATTTAAAATCACCAACTGACCCTTATTTTGAAAAAGGAGGCAACAGCAAATGTATACCGCTTTTTAAAACATGGAAATCTGGAGATTAACAGTACCATCTATTGGACTGCTGGACTTAGAAACTATGTAGACACCGAAAGGAAATCGCTGCACCAAGCTGATGAAAGGGATCTTGCTGGGTGACTTGCCGGTCCAACTGCTGAGAACACATTTGAGAGCTACTATAACTGGCTGAACTTTGATTACAAAATAAGATTATAGGCTGTTTTTATGTTTCGCTACCAAAATTTGGGGACATGTTTAGCAATCACTGGATGCGGTGGTTAAGGCTTCCAACACTGTCATTAGCTTAATTGTTTGGCCTTTTTTTTTTCTTTTCTTTTTTTTTTTTTAAGGGAAAACTAAATACCCTTCCTGGAGGCCTGGCTTTCACTACTTTTAATTTAGGCAAGATTTAGTTATGAAAGAACAAAGGAGATACTGCTTGGGGAGTCTAGGAAGGCTTTCTAGAAGCAAGCTGTGTGCCTGGAGACAGGCACTTCCGCAGAGAGCAGACTGCATGGGCACTCGGGCCCGACCCTGCCCCCACCAGCCACAGGGCCGTCCGTGCGAAGTGCATGCGAGGACGGATGGCACAGACCTGTTCCCACATCCATGACACAGTGCTACAGGGCAAATCACCCCACCTTTTTTTTACCTGTTTCCTCTAGGGCAGTGGTCGGCAAACTGCGGCTCGTGAGCCACATGCGGCTCTTTGGCCCCTTGAGTGTGACTCCCACAAAATACCACGTGTGGACGCACACATACAGTGCGAGGGAAACTTTGTGGCCCATGCGCAGAAGTCGGTTTTTGGGTCTCGATAGGAATTCCAATCGTACTGTTGATATTTGGCTCTGTTGACTAATGAGTTTGCCGACCACTGGTCTAGGGAGACTGGTAAGCCTTCCAGTTCTCACGTAGCAGCACTGTATTTTTTTTTCCTTTTGCAGGATGCCTCTAGCCTGCCTACACATAAAATACGCTAAAGAAAGCTCCTTCCATGAAATTCCTTCTCACCGTGTTTGACTTGTGTTAGAAGCAGACACAAATGCTTTGCTGATTAAGTGTACTATGGATTCTCCCAAGGCTGGCATCACTCCTGGGGCCACCCAGGACTGGGACCTCACCCTTCCCAAAGCTCGCAGAGGCTGCCTCTGAAAGCAATTGAAAAAACATGAGGTTTTGAACATATTTAAGCTGTAACATCAAAATAGTGTGCACTGTGTTTCTTTTTTAAGAAGTCACATGCTACAGAACCTACTTCGAACGGACTTGAAGCCCTCACGTAGACGACTGTTAGCATTAATACAAAGAAATGGATAGTAGACTATAGGGAGTGTATCCTACCAAGCCTCTTGGTGCCCTGCAAACGATAGACTGATTTATGTGATCTATGCTGGGAGTAAAGCTTGGAGAATATGGAATTGACTAAATTTTTGTAACTATGAGTAATGTTATTTCCAATTATGGCTGGATTATTTTTAAGAATTTTTCACTCACTCAATAATAACCCCACTTCAACATTATGATTAAGTTAGAGGTCCAGTGCATGAAATTTGTGCACTGGTAGGGTCCCTAGCGGCTGCCAGCCGCTGGCTGCGGCTGGCCCCACCCTCTGGTCAAACTCCCAGATGAACTCCTGGTGGAGGGGACAATTTGCACACTATGCTTTTATTATATAGGACTAGAGGCCCAGTGCACAAAATGTGTGCATGGGGTAGGGGTTCCCCTCAGCCCAGCCTGCACCCTCTCCAATCTGGGATCCCTTTAGGGATGTCTGACTGCCTGTTTAGGCCCCATTGGGACTGCTGGCTCCCAACACTTGCCTGCCAGCCTGCCTGCCTATCTGATTGCTTTTAATCACTTCTACCTGCCAGCCTGATCACCCCCTAATCACTCCCCTGCTAGCCTGATCAACACCTAACTGTTCCCCTGCTGGATCGATTGCCCCTAACTGCCCTCTTCTGCCAGCCTGGCCTCCCTTAACTGTCTTCCCCTGCAAGCCTGGTCACCCTTAACTGTCCTCCCCTGCAGTCCTGGTTCCCCGCAACTGCCCTCTCCTGCAGGCCTGGTCACCTCCAACTGTCCTCCCCTGCAGGCTTGGTTGCTCCTAACTGCCCTCCCCTGAAGGCCTAGTGGCCCCTGACTGCTCTCCCTTGCGGGCCATCTAGTGTGTTGAAATAATGGTCAATTAGCATATTACCTCTTTATTATATAGGACCAGTGGCCTAGTGCACAAAATTCATGCACAGGGGTGGGGGTGGGGCATATGTCCCTCAGCCTGGCCTGCACCCTCTCCAATATGGGACCCCTCGAAAGATGTCCTACTGCTGGTTTACAGGGATCAGGCCTAAATCATCAGTCGGACATCCCTCTCGCAATCTGGGACTGCTAGCTCCTAACCACTCACTCACCTGCCTGCCTGCCTGCCTGATTGCCCCTAACCTCTCTGCATGCTGGCCTTCTCGCCTCCAACTGCTCCCCCTGGGGGCCTGCTCGCCCCCACCTCCCCACTCCTCCCCAGCTAACCTGAACACCCCACTGGTCCCCCCTACTGGCCTGATCACCCACAACTGCCCTCCCCTCCTGGCCTCTAACCGCCTCATCCAGAAGGTCTCCTGGAAAGTCTCCCAGTCTAATTAGCATATTACTCTTTTAGTAGTATAGATAGAGGCCTGGTGCATGGGTGGGGGGCCAGCTGGTTTACTGTGTCCCAGATCAGAGAGGGGTTCCCTTGGGGCATGGGGCAGCCTGGGTGAGAGGCCTGTGGTGGTTGGCAGGCCAGCCACGCCCCCTACAGAGTGAGGATCCTCATGGGGGAGCGTGGCCAGCCTGGGTGAGGGGCTAAGGGCTGTTTTCAAGCTGGCCACAGCCCCTTCAGGGTGAGGGCTCCCGCTGGGGTGCTTGGCCAGCCTGGGTGAAGGCCTAATGGCTGTTTGCAGGCTGGCCATGCCCCCCAGTGGGGACCCTCAGCCCATGAGGGCGTGGCCAGCCTGGGTGAGGGGCTGAGGGCTTTTTTTCAGGCTGGTCACACACCCCGGTGACCCAGGCTCCCAGCCCCTCCTTGAGCTTGGCTTCCTCCATCACCAGGGGCAACCCAAGCCTCCTGCTCTTCATCTTTGTTGTGTTCATTTGCATACTCACTCCTGATTGGCTGGTGGGCGTAGTGGAGTGATGGTCAATTTGCTTGTTTCTCTTTTATTTGTTTAGATGGCATGATAATTACCACTGGCTGAATATTTTCCCATGTCCCAACCACAACATGCACCAATGCCCTTGGTTCCCCACAAGGCTACAGATAAGTAATTTCATCACCAGGTCACAAGGTCAGAATATGAATCATGGTATTCGAACCCACCGCAGCGTGCTTGTTTAAATTCTGTATGGCAAACAAGTCTAGCATCTGACCCTGTGCAGAGTGATCAAAGATAATTAAGACAGGCACTGGGTTTACAGGCAGTGGAGTCTGCCAAACATATAAAAAATAATTACAACATGATATGTGTGCTGTAACTTGGGCCTTTAAAAAGTGCTGTAGCAACAGGGGAGAGGCTGCCAGTCAGTTGAGCAAGGTTCCTATACTCGAGCTGAATACTGAAAGATGAGCAGGCATTCCAGGTAGAGAGCAGCAGTGCCAAGGTACACAGAGGTGAGTGAGCTCGGGGAATCCAGCGTGGCTGTCAGCAGGGAGAGAGGAAGGCAGGGCAGAATGGGCAGGTTTTACAGGCGGGCTAACAGGATCCTTCTCTGCCTCCACTCCGCGCTGGCTAATGGTGGCTAGAAAGCAGAACCCACAGGACCGCTGCTGTGTCCTATAGAGATAATAATCTGGTAGAGTTGGAGGGAATGTGCTCTCTTCCCTTCTGAGATCCAACCTCCCCAGTCTGGAAGACCTTAAAATGCAAACAGTCCTGGGGTACAAATAAGAATCTCCCCCCTCTCCCCTCCCTCTCTTTGAGAGAGAGAGAGAGAGAGAGAGAGAGAGACTCTAATATGCAAATAGACCAAATGCAGAACCGAACAACCAGTCGCTATTATGGGCGCTGACCACCAGGGGGCACGTTAGAAACATGGCAGGCGTCAGCAACAGGCAGCAAAGTGCGCAACAGGGTGGGCATCAGCCATGGTGGGATGGTGGAGATGAGCGGGGCACCAGTCCAAGTCACGGCACCAGTTGCTGTCATCGGGGCGAGCCTCTGCTGGTTACTGGAAATTCTTTGCTCCCACGCACCATGGTCCTGCCTGGTGCTGGCACCTGCTGCAGGAGCCACCACCCACACCCACTGCCGGCACCTGGCACCAGCAGTGGCTGCCAGCCCTGATCACCCCCCTCAGGGTTTCTCCACCTCCCCCTGCTCCTGAGGGGCGATCAGGGCAGCAGCCACTGCTCGCACCCGCTGACAACGCCAGCCCCAATTGCTCCACACCATCAGTGGGTGCGAATGGCAGTAGCAAGAGTAGGGCTGCTGGCAGAGAGAGGACTGGGGATCATGGCTGGAGGGGCTGTGCAGGAGTGCAAAGGATAGGCTTAGACCTGCCTCTGTGCCCACCACAGTTCAAGGTGCATGAATTCATGCTCCAGGCCCCTATTGTAAATAAAACAAACCAGTCAGCTAATGTTGAAGCAGGCTATCCAGGCAGAGAGAGGGTGGTGGCAAACTGGCTCCCAGGATGAACTGCCATATGCTATAGGCCTAGGTTTGTGGCCCTTAAGGAATTATGAACAAAACTGTGCGTGTGTGTTTTGAGGAGCATGCCCATAAATTTTAGCAGATTTTCGGGATCAATGACACCCCCACCAAAAAAAATAAATAAATAACCCACACCATTACTGAACATTAATGTGTGTCTTATAAATACCTGGGCCAACCCTAAGACAAAATAATCACTACAAGTAAAATGAGAAAGCCATACTCCCCCCCTCCCTCATGGTCCTTACTTGAAAACTCTGAAAAATACCTTGGCTTCAGACTGTGCAAAGGGCTTTTAAGATCTGAGGATAATTATGTTTGTCTAACTTGACTCGGGTCATAATATGCAAGCCCACGCCCTATTCATGAGCCCAAATGGTCAACATTTTCCAATAAGTTTTAAGCCCTTCAATTTGTAATTAATTCTCCTAAGAGACCTTCCCTCCAAATGGTGAAAACAGTGAGAAAATGCAAGAAGCTGCATCCACAGAGCAGGTACCTAATTTAACTTTTCTGAACTAATATTTAAAAGGACACTTAAAAATAAACCACACTTCGATGAGACTCGCTTTAATTTTCTACCACGAGATTAAAAGGATGACTGCCCCCTGAAGAAGAAGAACCGCTGAGGAGTCGGAACACAAGAGACCTTGTTCACTGATTGACTATTTGGCCCCCTGGTGGAACGTGAATATTGACCCAACATCTGTCCGTGATCTTCACATCTGACGTCACCAGCATTTCAATATATCATAATTCCTCTGATGTCCAATCAGCAAAACTCTACCACTGTTCAAACCCATGGTGCCATCTTAAAAGCAGTGCACAGTCAAGGGATACAGGCAACTTTTCATGAAAGAGAGAGAGAGAGAGAGAGAGAGAGAGAGAGAGAGAGAGAGAGAGAGAGAGAGAAGCCTTCAGGCCCCAAGAACAGAGTGGTGGTTAGGAACGCTTGCTGAAGTCGGCAGCTGCAGGGGCTCAAATGCCAGCCCGATGCCCTGGAGCTGGGTGAGCTCAGACCAGCTACCTTCTCTGGTTATTTCATCTATAAAATAAGGATCATAGCAGTACCTCCTCATAGGATTGTGATAAGAACTCATTAATGTTTATGAAATGTTTAGTACAGTGTCTGGATCCTTGTGTTTGACAAATTCACCAAATCTTCCCAAAAGTTCTTGGTTAAGGACATTAGCTATTTCAACAAAACCAAAAAGAAGAAAATGCATATTCAGGAACATGCCAATATCCAGGGTTAATCTGTCCAATGTTCAATGTGAAATAAAACACTAAAAATAACCTCTACGTGGAACAAAAATAATATTTAAAAAGCAGGGAATCAAATTAAGTAAAAGAGACATTGATTGAGCCACTACCACATGTTAATTACTGCGCTAGACCTTGGGGCTAAAGAAATTAAAATTATTCTACATATGCAATGCATCTTTAAACCACAGGTACGGAGAATACTGCCAAAGTAGGACTCATGCTTATATACATTGCAAGCCTACACTGAGAAACCTAGTCTTAACTTACTTGTAAGTGAAAATAGAAATTTCTACCTAAGTAATAATGGAGGAGAGTTACTTAAGCTATTGGGAAGTGTGTGTGTGTGTGTGTGTGTGTGTGTGTGTGTGTGTTTTCTATGGGAAAGTAAAATAATGCAAGGAGTGTCAAGTTTTGGAAACACATATTTCCAAGGACAGAGAGCACAATGATGTTACTGTAGCATTAACTGCTCTCACTGTGCCTTAAAATTTACTATGAAATTTACTAAGAGCTTCCTTTCTCAATCAAATTCTGTGCCATGTTTTATGTTTAATAGCGCCTTATGATTCCATGAAGTAGGAGTCATCACCATTCTCTTCTTTAAAACAGATGAAGAAACTGAAGTTCACCCCGCCAGCAAGGAGACTGATGGTGAACCCAATTAGGAATCCAACCCAACCATGTACCTTGGGTAACTGATTTATAAGTAAATTTCCAATGTCACGAATGCTGGGCTTATTACTGACGGCAACCAAGGTATGTGCCCTCGACGACGGACGGGAATCAAACCTGGGACCCTTCGGTCCACGGGCTAATGCTCTATCCACTGAGCCAAATTGGCTGGGGCTGTCGATGTTGTTATTCCCAATTTACACCAGAAGAACGAGCCTCAGAGAAATCAAGGAACCTGGCCAAGATAACACAGCTAACAAGAGACAGAGCCAGGAAAGAAAACCAGGATTCCAAACCTCCCCTTCCGACTCCAAAGCGGAAGGAACCGTGAAGAAATTCAAAGCTCACCTAAGTTTTAAATGCAGATCTAGTGTTAAAAAAACCTTCCTATTCAGCATTATGCCTTTCTTAGCTCACCCCTGTGACTTGTCTCTGAAAAACTAAACCGAGATATTCTCTTTCCAGAAGTCCCCGACCACCGACAAATTAACTCTGCAAATGCTTTGGTCCTGAGGGGCACCAGCAGGCCTGAGATAAAAGCAGAGATGCAGAAGAAAGGAAAGGGAAAGGGGGAAAAAGAGTGCAAGGAGAAACGGAAAGGAAGAGGCTGGTTCTCCCAGGATAGATTTCCCTGCAGCCCCTTCCACGCTGGAGAATCCTAACCCAGACTGGTCCCAGGCCTCCCTCTTCCAGAGGGTCTTCACTTGCCCCCCTCAGAGGCAGCCGGGCCACCAGATCCCACATGCGCAAAGGGGAGAGAGGTGCCAGGCCCTGCCACACAGCTCTTCAAGCGAAAGCAGAACGGATGACCTATAAATATCAGCAAGGTGACCGGAACACAGCAACGGACAGATAAGGGACAAATATTGCGGAGTCCGGGTCCCCGGGCTGAGAAGGAATGAAAAGGCACCGGGAGGCAGAAAAGGACACCGAGAGGCTGGGCTGGGCTGGGCAGCCAGACAGCAAAGTAACTCAGTTCCCAGCGTGAAGAAGGGCCGTCCTTTTATCCCAGCCCAGGGGGCTAAGGCACGGACTGTGGCATTTCAGTTGCTCCCAGGTCCCTGAGCCAAGTCCTGCCTCCCAACTCGCCTCTGCATCACTGAAATCAACAGGTAAATGACCTCTCCGAAATTAACCCGGGAATTACAGAGGTGCTGACTGCAGGCAACACCGTTTCCTGTTTACTGACTTCCTCCGGCACCAACAGTAGACACAAACAAGTATTTCTTAAAAAAATGCAACTTTGTTTCAGTAAAACGCATCCTCTCAATCCCATTCATGAAAAAAAACAACTGTGATACTTCCTTCCATTTTTAAAAGAAGGCGTATTTGTGAAGTACTTTTCCTATGACTTCTTGGGTGACTGAGTTTATGTGAGAAAAAAAAAAAATAAGGACAATGAACCTAAAGTGGAAGGATTTCCAAAATCTGCCCTCAGGTATGTCCACGTTTGTTCAGAAGCATATGCTTGGGTTTCTCTTGTCCATTAACTTCTTTCAAAAAGAGGGGCTGCGGCACATTCTCATGCCTCAACAGAGCCCCGGTTTGTGTATGAAATAACAGGAATTAATCCTACACTTCCCAGCCGAATGCCACCGCTTCTAAGAACCTTTCCCCACTCCTCTACCCCGAGATTGCTTTATTCTTGTCTCAGTTATGGCGAGGTGTCTCTTCTGATCTCCTGTTTTAATGCTTTCTACCTGTTGCAGGAGTCATCCGAGGGCTTGGCACGTAGTCGGTACCCAGAAAATTTCTAAAAATCAATCTACGTGATGTTGTGCTTCAAAATTTAAGAACACTAAATATAATATTTAGAGAAATGTACTTTAAGAAAGTTTTAATGGGGAAGACATATGCACAAAGACCGTGCAGGACTCCTGAAAACATCACCAGAAAGAGGAAATGCAAAAATGCGTTTCAAGAAATGTCCTTTAAAAATTATTGCTGCAGAGGTGCCTGTCCACAACTAAAGTTAAATGAGCCCGGGAGCTGCTGTCTGTCGATAATTTTCTGAGTGCCAGGAAGTTGGGGAGTGTGTGATTAAACATGTTTCCGCCTTTAGCCCCACCCCAGATGCTATCAGTTTGCTAAACAGAAGGTTCTGTAGCTGACCAGCTCCTGCGACACTCAAAAAACTTAAGGAAAAAAAAAACTGCCAAATTTTCATACAAGTACTCACAAGTTCTGAATCTCCCACCCATCCATGACTTTTTATTCATCTTCTTCATAACACAGCACAAATTTAAAGCACAGGCAGGAAGTAAGTGAAAATTGGCTACTTCGTGACTTCAAAAACAAAAAAATTTAGTATTTAAATATTAGTCTGTTGTTATATTTAGTAAATACATAATTTACACACACATCCCAATACCATCTTTTTAGTTTACAAAATGAGAAATCCCCACGTGGAATTCTACTAAAAATTCGAACTATACCCACCTCATCAGTTCAGAAATGGAGAAATACTTTTATACTTTATGAAAACTGTCCTAGCTAGCTCTATGACCTTAAGTAGTCATTTCCCCTTTCTAGCCTTCAGTCTCCTCGATTAGTGACTTGTCTCTTTTAACTACAACATTACACTATTTTAAAACATCTTTTTAAACATTTTGAAATGGGTCTGGATATCTGTTGAGGAAAGTCCCCCTTTATAGTTCCTCTTTTTAAAAATTTTCTTGGCATTATATATATTTGTAAATCCAGTTGAAGTTCAGTACTAGTTTGTTCTTTTAAAATTACTTGGAAATTTTTATTGAAACGACATTTAATTTATGAAATAATCTGAAGGAAATTGATGATTATATAATACCAAACCAAGAAAACAGTATTTATTTATTCAGGTCTTTTATGTCCTTTAGAATATAGTATTCTTCAAGTAGTTTTCATAAATTTGTTTTTACTGCTGCCAAGGATGTTATCTTTTTCATTTTTGGTAATCTATTCATCATTTCTAATCAATCAGTACTGCTTTCCTATGTAGTATGTTTTTTTTAAAAAGCCCTGTGATTTTGTGTTTATCTTGTTTGTCTACCTTTCTGTAGATTATTAGTTATGATTTTTTTCCAACTGATAATTTTTCCCAATGGATAATCCTGGATTTTCTAGGCAGATAGTTACATGGACAGGAAATAATGACAACTTGGCCCTATCCCTTAAAAGATAAGCAACGACTAGGGTAAATATTTCCCAAACACCTTTTAGAAAGTATATCCACTAGACAGTGTTTACTATGTAAAGCAGGGATGGGAAAATGCCCAGCCCTTGGGCCTTATAAGGCCCCAAAATCATTTGGTCTGGCCCAGCCAACGTATTAGGGGTGAGTTAACTAAACGTTTGACCCAATGTAGTAGCCTAATTATGCTGATAATTTTGTATGGCTAAGAATGATGTCATAAATATCCCAATGGCCCTTGGCAGAAAAAAGGTGCCCCACCTCTGATGTAAAAAGGCTGCCTAGATATCAATAAAGACCAACAACCTAATAGAAAATAAAGAATGTTTTTTAAAAAAAGCTGTTAAAAACTAAAACACATGAAAATGTTAGACTTCATTAAGAATACAAATTAAAATAATGAAATGCTTTCTTTTAGCCAATGAATACAAAGTAAGCAAGATAATATCTAATGTTAGAAAGGGTATGATGAAATGAACTGTCTAAATGAGATTATAAATTGATTAGTCTCTTTAGAGGGCAATTCAGCCTTATCAAAAAATTAAATGCACATAACTCTTTCATCCACAAATTCCATTTCTAGGAATACATATATTTGATTTATTCAAATATGTATGTAATATATGTAAATTAAAGTTATATTTATCATATACATATCATAAAGAACACAGAAAACAAAATAAAACTTTATATTTAACTAGGAAGTGTATATATAGTTGGAAGTGTAAGTTAAATGCATAAAAATGCAGCTCTAATGCACTCTTAGAAAAACCAGCACACCTGTGTCCAAAGATAAGTATGCAAAATGCTTCATGCAATAGTATTAGTAACAGCAAAAATACTAAAACTAACCTGAAATGCAAGTTAGTGGGAAATGGTAAGTTATATTTCATATATCCATACAATGGAATACTATGTAACTGTTAAAAAATGTGAGATACATTCTGACACAGAAGACCTAATTTTTATTGCCAAGTTAAAATAAATACAAACAGGGAGCACCTGTTAACCATATAACAAAAGGTTGTGGGTGTGATTCCCAGTCAGGGCACACACCTGGCTTGCGAGTTGGATCCCTAGTCAGGGCACATATGGAGGCAATTGATTGATGTTTCTCTCTCTCTTCCCCTCTCTAAAAATTAATAAAAAATAAGGAGCAAAACATATGTACTGCATGTAAGAAAACGTTTTATTGGCATTCAAGTACCTAGAAAAGTGTATATTAAACCACTAACTGTGATTATACCTCTGGAATAGGATAGGGGTAAGAGCTTAAGGGGAAATTAAATTGCAGATTTTTACATCTTTAAAAATCATAAATACTTGTTACTTTGTAATTTTTAACAATGACAAAAGGAGGGACACCAAGGTATTTATGATTTCTGCAACCTTCTAAAAGTTTATAGAAAAACAGGTTTTCTGAGTACATATCTCCATGTTGGTTTCAGTCACTGACGATATGTCAGTTACTTGATTCTGAGTCATGAAGACTCACTGTGAGGTGCAGACAGTGAGAGAGAAAACAGGCGGCTTCGACAGTTCCAAACATTTTTATAAAAGCTTAAACACCCTGTCAGTGTCATCTATTGTGTTGTGTTCCCACACGAGAGTAAAATACCTAAACATGTTAACAAACTTTTTGGTGACCAGGAACACAACCAAAAGATTTTATTGTCGCCTTAGATTAGATAAAAAAGATCTGTCCCCTTT
>PVJN01032336.1:0-24226 GCA_004026805.1 Lasiurus borealis | reverse complement strand
GCCCCCTGGTCTGGCCCTCAATAACGACCTGCTTCTAGCTCAGCATGAGTGCTGGTGTCTCCCGAGTTTCAGCATCCACTTAGCACAGGCGCTAGCAAGCCAGACACTCACAGGCATCGCAGCGTGAGATGGCCCGTGCAGAGCCACCTAAAGGCTGCACGTGGCGTTTGTGGGGTTTGTTCAAGGAAGAGAGGCTCCAGGGCCACCCCGGCCGCCCCCCAGTTGGATGCAGAATGGCCCTGTCCGTCCTTTCACAGGGGTGAGGGGCTGTGCCGAGGTTTCACTTCAGCCCCAGAGATCACACAGCTTCCTGGGTGTGTGTGTCATTTGCTCCGGGGAGCAGGGCAGGGGGTCGCCTAGATCATTCCCAAAGCTCCCGTGTCTGCCTGCGGTGGGAGGAGGTCGCACGGCCTTAAACCCGGCTACGGCTGACAGCGGCCCTCGTGTGGCAGTGCTAACGGTCCTGTCTACACCGTGAGAAGCCCAAGCCCCCTCCCAATTCCTTTCTTTAAAAATGTTAATGATTTCAGAGAGGAAGAGAGAGAAACATCAATGATGAGAAAGGATCACTACTGATCAGCTGTCTCCTGCGCACCCCTACTGGGGATGGAGCCTGTAACCTGGCCACGTGCCCTAGACCGGAATTGAACCCAGAACCCTTCAGTCCACAGGCCAACGCTCTATGCACTGAGCCAAACCAGCTAGGGCCCTTACTATTATTTTTTAAAATAGATTTTTGATTTCAGAAGAAGGGAAAGGGAGAGTCATTGGTAGTCTGCCTCCTGCCCCCTACTGGGGATGGAGCCTGCCACCCGGGCATGTGCCCTGACCAGGAATTGAACACTGACCTGGTTCATGGGTCGATGCTCACCCTCAGAGCCACACCGCCTGGGCCCCCTCCTGATGCCTTTGAGGAGAAGGAGGATAGACCTGCCTCTGACGGAAACGTGCATTGATTCTGGTCTGATGTCTTTCTGCAGCCTTTTACCTGGATTGTGCCTGGCGTGCTAATGGGAGGGGAGAAGAGGAAATCTGAAAAAGCCAGGTAGGGGCGGTTTGTGTGTTAATTCTTTTTTAATCTGATCTGCCTTCCTCTTCAGAAAGACAGTCCTTCTCAAGCTGGTCCCATGTGTAGGGACAGACTGAGTCAGCAGGGAGCAGTCACGTTTAGACAGGGCTGTTCTTACAATAGTCATGACCCTGTGGGGTCCCTTCTGATCTGGTCATGACCTCTTCCTCCTCCTCTTACTCCCCCTCCTCCTCCTCTTTCTTTGTTATTTTTTAAATAATGTCACATGCAGTAAACAATATTTCGAGAAAACGATTTTAAATAAAATGTTACATGTGGTCATGTCCTTGTCAACTCCACCCACCCACTCCCCACATTCCCCCTTATTCAGGGCACATCCCTTGGTGGTACTCTGTGTGGGAATATTGGGAGTTTGGTGTTTGTTTTTCATAAACATAAACTTACATAATGCTTTGCCCCTTGCTTATTACACCCCAAAACATTGGTTTCTAATTCTGTGTTAGAGCTGGTAATGGCTGTCAGTAGAAAATGGTTGGGACAAGTAAATTCCAAATTGTCTGCATTCTTTTAAAACAGCTTTTATTGTGTTATGGGATAGTGCTTAGTGACACCCAGCTGTGTGTGGCCTGTTACTGAGAGTCAGTTGTAAAGCGGAAATCTAAAAATACTGGCTAGTTATTCTCCGCTGGGAATAACGGCAGCAAACAGTGCCACCGGCTCCGTGGCAGGTGAGCTTCCTCTCACAGATTTACGCCTGACAGTACCGGCCCAGACTGACATGTCTCCCGTGTGGGACTCGGGCCCTTCCTCTTTTAGTGCCACGACATGAGGCTCCCATTGCCAAGGTCACCTCACAGTGGTCCCGCCCCCGCAGCTCATGTCCTGCAGCCGGAGCACAGACCGCCAGACCCTCCCTCGACAGGGACTCGTGGGGTGTGCGCCTCGGTCCTCCTGTCTTGTTCAATCTAGAGCGTAGTCTGGGGTCATGCTAACCCGCAGGGGAAGCTGGGAAACGTACTCACTAGAAAGGGAGGCTTTTATTACCAGGGCAATGGGGTGAAGGATGTGTGGGGTCACCCGTTAGATTTATTCTACCCAGTCTGTGGGCACAGCCAGGCCTGTTACATGGAAGTCACAGCAAGGGCTCAGGGTAAGAAAATGCTCCGGGACGACTGATGTCGCTCAGAGGCTCCCTGGCAAAGAAGCCTCAGGAGCAGGCTAGGCGGCCATGTGTCTGGAATGTGCTGGAAGGGCTCCGGGGACCAGGTAAAAGGCATCGGATTACATAGTGAAGATTCCTTTCAAAGTTAAGGTTTGACGATTGTAATATAATCGCAGATCTTAACAGTTGTGTTCAGAGGGAGAGAGAACCTTCAGAGAAAAAGGCAAACTCTGATCTTTGCATCCACTTGTCATCGCGTTTGTCATGACTTCAAGCGGTGGCACACGCTGCCAGACACGGATCTGTCTCCTTCCCTGTCCCGTGTCTTCCATCGACACGGCCCAGTGCGATGCGCCGCCTGACGGCATGTGCCTTCCACAGGCTCCGCAAAGGAATCAACATCCTCATCTCCACCCCCGGGCGGCTGGTGGATCACATCAAATCCACCAAGAACATCCACTTCAGCCGCATCCGCTGGCTGGTCCTGGATGAAGCCGACAGGTGAGGCCGCTCCCGGAGCGGGAGGGCTAGGGAAGGCTGTCTGTCTGTCCATCGAGACTGCAGCCTGGGCCGCCTGCAGCGTAGATTCAGCTTTCCTCCCGAAACCGCAGGATCTTGGATCTGGGCTTCGAGAAGACCATCACGGTGATACTCAACGCCATCAACGCCGAGTGCCAGGAGCGCCAGAACGTCCTGCTGTCCGCCACTCTCACGGAAGGTGAGTGAGGAGAGCGGGTGTGGGCTGCGCTGGCCCCAGCCTCAGGGCGGGGAGGAGTCTCGGGGGTCCCGGGGCGCAGGGCGAGGGCCGGCAGCCAGGGCCGAGCTTCAGGAGCTGTCAGATGGGGGCGGGGGACGAGGAAGGCCGACGGCCACCACCTATGCCTGCGTGAGCCTTTCCCTGCTGTGACCCGCCGAGCGCAGGGCGCGGGTCCTGACAAGGATGGCCCTCACCACGCGCACCGTGACTGCGATCACCTGCCTTTCTGAAGTGACGCTGGACCTAGAAGTGTTGTGTCCTTTAAGCTCATTTCTGTTTTCATCCCCGTGAGGTGGCGCTTCGAGCTGCCTTTCGTAGATGGGACACGGGCTTGGCCAAGTGGTCCCGCTCTGCCCCACCCCACAGCAGGCCCTGTCTCGGCGACAGGACACTTCTGTGCCTGGTGTCTGCTTCCCTCGGCTCACCAGCTGCCACCAATACGCCTCATCGGCACTTCTGAGTGTGTTCCAGAGCACATTAATTTTAACATAATCCGTGGAAAAGGGATTCTGTGCTCAGAAAGTTGGGGAAAGGCCACACAATACCTCCTCTTGGGGGTATTGGGGGGCACTTTCACCCGGGAAAGGTCCTGTGAAGGCTGGAAAGCCTATGGGAGAACTCGTGGGACCTTTTTATCTGGGGGTTCAGAACCACAGAACCCCTTCTGCGGGGCGGGGCAGACCCTGTTCATGTCCCTCTCGGCCTCCCACAGGTGCGAGCTTAGAAAGGCCGGTGTGAGGGGTGGTGGGGCCGTGGGAAGAAATCGGGGTCCACCCCACCAGGTTGACAACTGGGCAGATCAGCGTGGCCCTTGGTGAAACCCATTGGGAGTTGCCTAGTTCAGTGGTGGGCAAACTGCGGCTCACGAGCCGTGGTTAGCTGCTCTGTTAACTAATGAGTTTGCCGACCCCTGACCTAGATTCTATTCCAGTAATTACCGGCTGCTGCTGTTCCTGGTGAGTGAGCCCCGACCCACTGGCCTCGTTCGCTCGCCTGCGTGTGCGGGTGCCGGGCGGGGCCTGCCGCCTGTTCTGACTCCTTCCCTTCGTCCCAGGTGTGACCCGCCTCGCGGACATCAGCTTGAAAAACCCCGTCAGCATTTCTGTCCTGGACGGAGGCCTCTGTCAGCCTTTCCTGTCGGACGAGGAGTCTTCTGACGACTCGGACTCCTTCAGCGACGACGACTACGACGACAGTGACGACGACGACGACGAGGACGAGGACGAGCTGGACGGCTTTGCGATCCCCGAGGGGCTGGAGCAGTTCGTGGTGGTGGTGCCCAGCAAGCTGCGGCTCGTCTGCCTGGCCGCCTTCATCCTGCAGAAGTGCAAGGTGGGACGGCCGGGGCCGTGGCGGGGAGGCCCGGCCGTGGGTATCGGGCACCGCCCGCAGCGGTCGGCACGCGGTTCTCGGGCCTCACTGCGGGTGGGTGCGTGGTTCGGGGATTGTGGGGAAGCTCGGAGGCCAGATTGCCACTCTGTTCAGCCTGAGATTGGCCTTGAGTATCTCTCCTGGGGGCAGCAGGGGTGGCCGGGATGCTGGATATGCCCGGTGCAAGCAGTCCTCGGGTTATGTCAGACACACATCAATTTGTGGTTATGTCGCCATCTCCCATTTATTTATTAAAAAAAAAAGTTCTCTCATTTCGATGTATGTACATATGTGCTTTGTTTTTTATTATTTATTTACCACAAGTAAAGGTCGGGAGTCATTACCTTTCTTTTAAATTTTTTTTCTGTTTCACTTCATTCCTGCTGTGTCTGTGCTCCATGTGAGTGACGTAGGTGCTCATGTAAGTGGGTTCCGACTTACGGGGAAATAGCACCCTAGGAACAGATTTCCAACGTAAACCGAGAACCTACTGTATTTGCATGTTTATTTGCTAGTTTCAGTGGCAAATGGTACATGGGGAAACGGTAGGGGGCAGAGCTTGAGAGTGAAGCTTCCAGATGCACCATACGTGGCGTGTGTGCCGAGACCCGAGAGGACGGAGAACAGCGCCGTTAGGCAGCCTCAGCCGGAAGCAGGCTCCTCCCGGGGGTGGAAGCGTGATCAAGGTCATGGCTGGCGGTCCCTCTCCTGCAGGCTGGTAGCATGGAGCACCGTGTTCGTTTTGAAAATCACTCCAAGCCGTCTGTCCTCGGTTTCCAAGCGGGGCCAGCGTGACTGTGTATTTTAGGAAAACGCTCGCTCCAGTCTCACCGAATAAAGCTGTGCTGGTTTCCCCTGTGTCCGTGCAGTTTGAAACAGACCAGAAGCTGATCGTCTTTTTCTCGAGCTGCGAGCTGGTGGAGTTCCACTACCACCTCTTCTTCCAGACCCTGCTGGGCGGCGCCACGGCCTCGGCGGCAGGGCCGTCGCCATCTGGCGGCCCGCGATTAACATTCCTGCGGCTGCACGGCAACATGGACCAGGAGGTGAGCAGACCGGGCCCCCGGATCACGCCCTCCCCGGCTGCTCCGGCTCCCGCGGGGCTCGGCCGGGTGTCCCCGCAGGTGGCGCCGCACGGGGACCGGGCGCGGGGCCCTGCCCGGGTGACGCGGGCCGGGGGAGCCATTGTTCCGCCCGCCTGCTCCGGGCCGGGCGCGGCCACCTGAGAGCTCCCGGGCCCTTGGCCTGCGTCTACCTCAACCAGCTGTTAAGGCAACAGAGCACCACTAAGTAGCTGGCACCAGGGAAGGGTTTTGCCTTTTTAGTACCCAGTGTGTAATTAGGGCTTGATGTCTTCAAATTAAGAGCATTAATGGAGCTAAATTGTGGCTCCCATATGGTACCGCTGAGCGCGACTGCTGTCGTTGTCAACAAGATGCAGCGCTCTCAGCGCTTGGGGTTGCGAGCGGGGCTGTCTCGCTCTGCCTCGGCTCTGAGAACGTTGTGGTGCAGGAAGAAGGGAGAACGTTGGCCTGGTTTTAGGTTCTAAGCTGCAAAACTCGGTCCACCGGGGAGCGGGGCGGAGGGCAGAGGGGGGTCAAGTCACTGCCTCGTGCAGGGAAGGACGCACGGGGCCCGAGACAGAGCCCTCTTGTCCTGCAGGTCTCACCAGGCAGCTGGGAAAGAAGGCTGGGCTTGGACTAGAGCCGCGTTTCAAAGGAGAAACAGTTTTAGGGTGTCATAGACCTTAAAGGTCATCAGGTCCATTTCCCCTTTGGTTTCTGCTTTTCTGGTTTAATAATTCAGGAAATGGAGGTTCAGAAAAGTGACTTTGCTCAAGGTCACTCAAGGACACAGCTTCTTACTTGCCACAAACAGCATAGACTTCCCTATTTCAGCTTTTGTGGGATTTATCAGCTCTTTCTTCTTAGCTGGCGCATCCCTGAGTCAATGGAATCTGTTGATTTCAGAGTGCAGTGCCATTGATGGGGTTTCTTTGGTTTCTGTTTTAATTAGTTTCTAGTCCTCAGGGTCTGTTTTCACCAGAGGCATTCTGCAGGCGAGTCAGGTGACAAGGAGCTGGGTGTGGACTCGGAAGCTCTGGGAATTTGAATAGATCACACGGGAGACTGTGTTCAAACTCTTACTGTCAGGGCGGTCTCCGGGGCTTCTAGCTGTGTGCCTCGAGGCAGACTCCCGGTCCTGGCCTGGGCCCTGCTGTTCACGGGCTGGGTGACCTCAGGGAGCTCTCTGAGCCTCAGTTTCCATGTCTCTGAAATGGAGCCAATAGTCGTATTTACTCCATGGGGTTGAGAAGATTCATTGAGTTAGTGCAGATGAAGGGCTGGCTCATCATCAGTGCTCGGTACATGTTAAGGGTCATTATTACTGTTATTTTCCTTCGGGTATAGTTCTGTTCTTCAGCTTAGTACTTGTTAATATTTTACTTATATTGTATTGTTTATTGAGTAGCCTTCACAGCCTCCCCATGAGTAGAGGATGGGAGGGCGCATCTGTATTTCATCTGATGAATACTGGGTTCAGTGTCTTACCCCAGACTGAGCTAAAACAGCCCCAGCACGTATTCTTGGCCTCTGTTCCACATGACCCGTGGTCTCCTTACATGAGTGTCATGACCCCAGACACGTGGACGGGCGTCGGAGAGAAGTGAAGTGGTGCCTGGCGCTCGTGCTGGAAGCTCAGGAGTTAGGTTCCCCCCTCCCCGACCTGGATCCACCGGCGGGCTTTCCGTGTGTCCCCGGACCTGGATCCACCGGCGGGCTTTCCGTGTGTCCCCGGACCTGGATCCACCGGCGGGCTTTCCGTGTGTCCCCGGACCTGGATCCACTGGCGGGCTTTCCGTGTGTCCCCGGATGTGGATCCATCCGGCGGGCTTTCCGTGTGTCCCCGCGTCCACCGGCGGGCTTTCCGTGTGTCCCCAGACCTGGATCCACCGGCGGGCTTTCCGTGTGTCCCCGCGTTCAGGGCCTGTTCTGATTTGACCGCAGCCTGCAGCCGGCACAGTGTTCCCGGAAAGACTCAGCAAACCCCGCCAACACAGGCGTCCTGGGGCGGGTCTGGCTCCAACTCCGGACCAGCTCCCGGGCCAGCGCAGTCCGCCCTTTGCTGTGTGGGGTCCCTTGGCAAGTGGCTCAGCCCCCGGGCCCCGGTTCTGCCGGGAAAGGGTGCTAATGGCACCTGCTTGGAAGGCCGTGGGGATTGGGTTCGTGCAGACGTGTAAAGCGTGGGCCGGCGTCTGGTGCGTGGCTGCGCTCAGTGCACGCAGCTTGTCAGGGTCCGATGTCCTAAGCGAGGGTCCCTGGGGTCCCACCTCTGCGACAACACGTGCATGTGAAGGACCGCGGCGACAGCTACACCGGTGAGGAGGGAGAGGCTTCCTTTTCTTCAAATTTGTAGTAATTGGGTCACTTCCCTTCTTGGTTGCTGACAGGTGGACATGGCCACGTGTCACCTGCTGGCGCCGCTGGCTTTGCAAGCTCACGGGAAAGCCTGTAGGTGTGCACTCCTTCGGCCAGCACGTCTGCCTGGAGGAGCGTACCCGAAGGGAATAATTAGTGCACAGGCCTTGCCTGTGAAGGTTTTATCACCGCTTGTTGTAGTGGAGAGCCGTCGGCCACAGCCTCGGCCCACAAGGGGGCATCGGCCATGCAAAGGGTGGCACCCCCACCCGGCTGGTACTAACTGTCATCGCGAGGGAGAGGGCGTGGTTTGGGAAGGTGTTCATGCCCTGTTGCTTTCTGCTAAGAGTGTGTGTTGCTAGCAGAGGTGGAGGGGCCATCTCTCCAGAGCCCTCCTTGTTATGCTTCGCACAGGCCCAGGGACATGGTTGCCAGGTGGTGGCGTGCTTCGAGCGGTGGGAAATGACATTTCTTTTTTAATATATTTTATTGATTTTTTTACAGAGAGGAAGGGACAGGGATAGAAAGTCAGAAACATCGATGAGAGAGAGACATCGATCAGCCGCCTCCTGCACGCCCCCCACTGGGGATGTGCCCACAACCAGGATACATGCCTTTGACCAGCGTCGAACCTGGGACCTTTCAGTCCACAGGCCGACACTCTATCCACTGAGCCAAGCCGGTTTCGGCGGGAAATGACATTTTTTTCCTTCGCCTTAAATGTCATTTTTCACAAAATTCCCCTGCGGGAAAGATGGTTGTTCTTCATTCCTCTCGCCCGCCTGCAGGGAAGTGTGTCCCTGTGGGCTGTGCCTGCTCCCGGGTGGCCGGTCTGGAGGAGGGGCCCAGCCTGGCGCTGCCCTCCTGACAGCCGGAGCCTGGTCCAGGGCTTGTTAGATGTGAGCGCTCTCTGCTCTGGGCCCGGATGCAGTCCCAGCAGTAGGAGCCCGGGAAGCCCCGGAACCAGCTCGCTGCGCTCGCTCTCAGCTCTGAGGCTCTCCCTTGTCTTCGCAGGAGAGAACTGCGGTGTTCCGCGAGTTCGCACAGGCCGGCCCTGGCGTCCTCTTCTGCACGGTACGTACCCTCTCCCTCCCTCCCTCACTCCCCCCCCCCTCTCTCTCTCTCGACCGCTTGCCCCGCAGCTGCCCCACCGACAGCGGGAATCCCAAGGCTCCTGGTGTGGCCGTCCCTGGGCACCTCTGCTTTGTCACCTGACCGAGTCCCAGGGAGCCGCTGCCACTGTGCAGAAGACTCGGCTATTTGCTCACTAATGGTGGCAGCTGTTGGTCTGAAAACGTGTGAATCTTGCTGCTTTCTAGCCACCGAAAACGTGTAAATTACAGCTATCGGAGTCATTAGCGCTGGGAAAGGCTTTCCACCACCAAACCGCCCGGCGCACCTCGCGCGCCTCCTTCCAGGAGCAGCTGCCGCGGGCAGGGCGTCTGCCGGCGTCTGGCACCGGCCTCCGGGGTGCCCACAGTCGCCTTGCCCCCTCGCTGCCACCCTGGAGGCTGCCTGCAGCCCTGCCGGCCCTTTGAATGCGCGTCTCGGGCTCTTTCAAGACGGCGAGGCCCGCCTTCTGGGGATGCGCTTTGCTCGCTCCCGAGATTCCAATCCCTGCACATGTGTGTCAGTCGTGGCGATGCAGCTCAAACCCCGGCGATGATTTGAGAAATCCCTGTCCGCGCAGCAGGGAAACGGCGCGGTAAACGGAGTAACCGGGCGGTGCCGTGCTGTTCAGAGCAGACGAATAGCTCTTTGACCCCCCGCCAGGCCTCTAATGAATTACTCTTTAAGGAGCCCCTGCTCTGTGCTCAGTGCTCCTTCGCGGTGTTGCGCCCTGAACTCCGAGTGTATGGGTGAGCGCTCCTGTCTTGCTTGTGTAAGGTCGTCTACGAGACGGCCTGCCAGCCAGCAGTGTGCCGAGTCTCGTGTGGCCTCCTGGCCGTGCCAGGCATGGTTGGCCAGACGGAGAAGAGTTACTGCGAGAGCTGGCCTCAGTCTGAGGCCGACCCAGCAGCCTCTCCTCTAATTCCCATCCACAAGTCAGTGCTAGTGTTCGCTTTAAAACCGTCTTCCAAGGCCGGGTCTACACTGCAGACGAGTCCAAATCGTTTATGTGATGAAGAAATTTGTCAGAAGTTCCCATCATCTCCAAAGCCGGACCCCTTCCCATCTCCTCTGTCCCCACTCTCCTGCTTGTTCCTTCCCCTCAGCCAAGCCGGCCCCTCTGTCCCGTCCTCCAATGTGTCATTCTTTTTCCTTGGGGACTAGCCCCAGCCAGCGAGCACCCCCTCCCTGGGGCTGCGCGGATCGTCAGGACTCGTCACCTGTGCTCTCCTCCACCTCCGCTCACTTTGCTCCAAGTCGCTGTTACATCTGCCGTTCTTCATGCCCTCCTCCCGGGGGTCCCGCCGCCAGCAGACCGGGAGGCAGAGGGTGCGGCCGCAGCCCAAGTGCAGAGGCTCTCGGTTTTCGGTTTTCGGGGGCCCATTTTCCAGGTGAAGTTTCTCTTCGCCACTTTATTTCATTGTGTTAATGGCAAGATCCTTGGGAGGCTGTTGGCTGTTTACTCGGCTACGCTAACTCATGTTGCCAGTTTTCTGGCGGCTCCAGCCAAGATCTCTCGCCTCTGACAGCTCTGCGCGCTCTCCTTCCTCCTCTGTTTGCGCAGCCCAATCTGTCACCCGGACAACGGGGGCCCGTGCCCCGCTGACGGCTCCCACACACGGCAGTAATGACTTCTGGCAGCCGGGACGGCGCCGAGGAGCGCTCGCTGCGTCCCTTCCTCGGCGCGCCCGCGGCCCCGCTCCCCGTTAGTAAAAGCACTTTGTGAGGATCTTGGGTAAATAAATGAGTCATTTTAATCCAACTGACAGGCTGGCACCTGAGCAAGCTGCCTTCCATCTGTGCTCCTCCGCCTCGTGGAGGCGGCCGGTCGTCAAGCTGGGCCCTCCCGGCCGCGCCGCCGAGTGTCTTTCAGAGCTGACTTTCGCGCTGCTTCTGCCCTAGTTAGGTTACGGGAGTGCCAGGCCCGGCCTGGGTTCAGACGGGGCTGCTGAGGCCGAGGCTGAGGCCTCTGCTCGATCCCAACAGGTCAGCTTCCTGGTGCCCGGTGCCCGTCCCTGCCATTGCAGGAGCAGCTCCTGCCTGTGTGGGCAGCTTTCTGGTGCCCGGTGCCCGCCCGTGCCATTGTAGGAGCAGGTCCTGCCTGTGTGGGCAGCTTCCTGGTGCCCCCTTGTCCTGCTGGCGGCATTGCGGAGCAGAGAGCAGGCCCTGCCTGTGCCCCTGCCCCAGGGGGAGGGTGTGAGCGGGGAAGAGAGCAGGGAGGCTTCCCCCACTGCCTGGTCGCCACCGCCCCAGTCCCCCCTCCATCGGGAAGTGGAGTGAGAGGGCTGCTCAGTGTTGGTGCGCGGCCTCGTTTGCTCTCCGCTCACCTCTGGAGGTAGAAAGGGTGGATCTTACAGCCACTCTTCGGCAGGTGAATGGGGCCTCGGGGCTCCGTTGCAGTTCCTGGAGGGGTGGTTGGCTGTTGGTGAGGTCCCCCCACCCCAACACAAGAGGGGGGACGCAGGGAGCACTGAGCTGGTGTCAGGAGCCAGGCCACAAGGTGGGAGGCAGAACCTTGACCGGTCAGATGAGAGGCTGCGGTCTGCAGTCACTCCTAACTCACCGCTTCAGCGCATGTGCACTCGGTGACGTGTGCACACGTCAGACACTGTGTTAGAGCTTCTGGGTTGCGTTTACTAAACTGACGAGCATCGCATTTTCTGCAAAGCCTCCTGTCTGTCCGGCACGCACACCCCCCAGCGGAGCACGTCAATGACATGTCATTTCCTAGCGAGAGCTCGGCACACGGGAGCCACCAGCTGGGTCCGGGCAGTAGCAAGTCCCAGGCCCTCAGGAGAGCGCCAGTTCCTCAAAGGCACTGCTGGGAGCGGCCTGCACGCACCTCGTGGGCGCTCGTACCGTTCGTACGTTCAGCTCCTGCTCACCGCGCCAGGAAGGCAGGCTGCGCTGCGGGGGAGAGCGGCGAAGGCGGACCAGCCTGGCCGCCCGAGCTGGGCGAGGTGGATGCGAAGGAGTCTTCCCTGGTCCCGGGCAGCGATCGTGTTCACGTGCTTCTGGCGGAAACTTGCATCCGATTTTCATTCTTCAAAAAGCCCACTGTACACGCCGCTCCTTAAGCGGGAGCGAGAGGAGCGGCTCCTGCAGAGGATGCCAGCTCGAGTGGGAGGAAGGCGCGCGAGCAGGAAGCCATCAGGTAACAGGCAGCGCCCGCAGAGGCGGAACCACTGGCGGAAGGATTTGGGATTCAGTCTCCAGGTTTCACCCCGTTTCTCAGTACAAAGGCAAAGGTTCCTTCGGGTGCAGAGAGCTGGCGGCGCCCCTCACTCGGGCGAGTGGACACGCATCGCCATGCAGAACGGACCGTGCTGGTACGTCTCGCGATGCTGGGCCGCGCAGGGACACACCACCCCGTGCCCTCTGCAGGGAGCTGAGAAACGTGAACCGGGCTCAGGAAATAGTGTCCTCAGCACGGAGTTTCCTATGAAGAAGGATGTGCTTTTATTTAGGAGGCGCTGCCGGAGTAGGTAGGGGCACAACATCATGGGGTCCCGCGGACGTGCGGACGGTCAGAGAAGAGGTGTGTGGTGGGGAAAGGGAGGCAGGCGCCCTGCCATCAGCGTCAGCGCACTCAGGTGAAGGCAGCAGGCGCTCATGCTGCTCCAGCTCCTCCACGGGTCACGTTTCCTTGGTGGCCATATGCGGGGACCCCCCTATCGCTAAGAGGGTGAAAACACCCACCCCTCTGCCTGGAGAGTCACTTGGCAGTTGGGGGGCCCTCCCTCCGGTGCCGGTCCTCCGGTGCCCGCTGCGCCATCTGTCATCCTTCCACCCGAGCGGTGCTCCGTTTGGGTTTGGGTTTGACCTATTTCTCCTTGGATCTTTCGGCGGAGGAACCAGACCACTTGTCCCATCCGGATTTGCCCGTCTGTCCTCAGGGTGCTTACCTTGCCCCGCCCCCCTTAGTTCCTCTAAACCAGCGGTGACGTCCAGGCCCCTCCGGAGGCCCCGGTTCCGGGGTTTGCTCTGGAGAATTGGTGACCCTGCACTTGATGTGGCACGAGAGCTGGTCGTCTTACTGTGTGACCTGCAGCCGTTTACCCAGCCTCCGAGTCCCCGTTCTGAGGGCCCACTGGCAGAGTTAGCTCCCTCCTCCCCTCTCCCTGTCCTCTCCCTAACTATTGTTTAAGACTTTTTGGGGTTTCCCTTTATTATTTCTTTTAGAAATAGGGGAAAATATACTTTCTTTTCCTCATTCCTTACACAAAAGTATGTTACACATGTTGAATATACCCGCGAGTCTCCCGGGACCCTCCCTTTCACGGCCCTTACATAAGGGGTGGGTGCGCCGTGTCGGGTTCACTCTCTCCCTAGACGCTGGGGTTTGGCCAGGCCTGCCGCACACGCTGCGACACAAACACCTTGTGCGTGCGAGTCCGTTTGTATTTTGGCCAGCGTGTCCTCAGGAGGGATTCCGAGATGTCAGATCGCTCTGGGTCCAAGGGCAAGTACATAGCAATTGTGCTGGGTGTTACCAGATTCCCACCACAGCGCGGGAAGGGTGGCGCCTTCTCTGAGGTCGGAGCCGGGAATAACCGTGGCCTTGGAATCGGTTGTTCTGAAGATCGGTCAGGGTAACGTCGCTGAAGTGCCGCACGGGTCTGGTGGGTAGAAGTGCCAGGACGCATTGGCGGGTGCTCTTGTACGACCGGCAGCATGAAGATGGATGCCAGTGAGGTTGGTGGCTGAGGCCGGAGGAGCCAGAATGGCCAGAGAGCGGAGCCCGCTTTGCAGGTGGCAACCAGCCGGAAGGAAAACGGAGTGTCCGTCGCTTTCACAGTCTTGCCTGCCGGGCCGTCTTCGGCCGCGTTCTGATTTAGACGACAGACAGGCGCTGCCCGGGCCTTGCCGCTCGGAGGCTGTCGGCAGGAAATGCTTCGCGGCCACCGCCAGGAGGGGTCTGGTGACCTTGTAGAAGCCGCCGCGGCACAGGTGGGCGAGGGCTGGGGCTGGTGACCCAGGGATGCATTCCTCGTGGAGTGTTTCAGACACAATGGAAAGTGTAAGAAATGCTGGAAGTTTGCAGAATTCTCCCAACGCACAGCTGAGAATGACACATGTAAGGACACGGGCTCCCTGCGGGGACGTGGCTGAGGCCACTTCATTAACGGGTTCCTAGCACTTACCCCTGAGTCACAACTTGGAACCACAAATGGACCCGTGGCTTCCTGAGGCTGTGTGCAGGCGAGTGTGTGTGTGTGTGTGTGTGTGTGTGTGTGTGTGTGTGTGAGAGAGAGAGAGAGAGAGAGAGAGAGCCCTCTTCCTCTGCATGAGGTTATCACGATCTGTGACCCCCACCTGGTTCAGACACTCGGTCCTAAGCCGTCTTCTTTTCTGTTTTGAAGGATGTTGCAGCTCGAGGCTTAGATCTCCCTCACGTCACCTGGATCGTTCAGGTAATTTTTCAGTTGTTAAGGTGTGAGCTCGAGGCAGGAATATATGATCATGAGTAGATGCACCGGCTTTAAGTAGAGTAATTATTATTACCCTCCTGGGTGTTGCCCTGGTAACCAGGCAGCAGCCGGCCGGATCCGCACAATTCCCCTGACGGCGTTCCTCAGTCAGCCCACCTGACTGCCGCGGCAGCACACAGCCCGCCCCAGCCTGGGGAGGGCCCCCGCTCCCAGCGCCAGCCTCGCCGCTGTCACACGCAAAGTCCCAGCCATTTGAAAATAACAGGAATCACCCGGGCCCCTGGGAGGCCTCATTGTGTCCAGGAGGAGATGGCTCAGCTGTCCTGAGAGCCGTGTCCTGTACATTGACCCGCAGGGGGCAATTAAGTCCCTGACAGCATCTTACACAGACCGCGAGCCTGAGACACTTTGCCAGAGGGCATGGGCATTAGCGCCGGGGCCTGGCGGTTTTCGCTGTTTTTTCTTTTCGTTAGTCTGCAGAGCGGTGTTTTCAAGCCCGCCGAGCGCGGGCCGGGGAGACATGGCCTGTTTGCGTGAATCATGGTTTATTCACACGCTGGTGCGGCCGCACGCCTGTCACCGGCCGGGGAATCTCTGCTCTCCGCAGGTGATCACTGCTGGCCTCAGCGGGTCACAGAGGAAGAGGCGAGGGGGCTGAGCTGTGCAAGGCCAAACAGAGCCGGCCATTGAGAGCCTTACATTGTGAATATTGACCAGTCTCATATGCCCTCTGACCTTTGATTCATGTAGCAGCAGAGGGCGAAAAGGAGAATGAATATAGGGTCCGTTTTGCTGATGGTGAGGTTCTCACCATAGATGACGTATCACGCTGTGTGTAATACCTCCCGCTGAGTTCTAGAACCCCTTTTCCCCGAGTCGGGAGCACTGTCCGTGGGGCAGGAGCACGTCCCTGTGGGGAGGAAGCTCCACTCCACGGGGCCCGAGGGCTGCAGGCAGGTGGCGGGGCCCAGCCCACAGCTGCCCTCCGGTCAAGGTACTCGGGCCCTTGCTCTCTGCCTGCCAGGCTCCTGTGCGGCCTCCCCTCCGCTGCTGGCTGCCAGGGAGCAGGCCAAGGTCATGTGGCTGTCTGCAGGGGTTTGCCCCCCCCGCCCACACTTTCACCTTGCCCGTTCCCTCGGCGAAGAGATGCAGCTAGGAAGCTGCCGAGACCTGTGGAGAAGTAAAATTAGAAGGAGGGATTGGGACGAGGAGACATCTCGTTTATCTGAAACTTGGCCGCCGTTCACGTTGGCCTGTCAGAGCCTTGTTATTTCCAATGAAGCAGGAGTTTCAGGGTTGAGTGACTTCTCCTTGTGATGGTGTTAGGGTAACCATAGCACCGGGATTTCATTCCTGGGGTACCTGGAGGCAGGTGAGGGGGATTGCACTTCCAATTAACGGCAGCCCCTTGATCTGTGAATGCCTTCATTCCTGTTGCCCTTTTAGTACAACGCCCCGTCTTCAGCCGCGGAGTACATCCACCGCGTCGGGAGAACCGCCCGCATCGGCTGCCGCGGGAGCAGCCTGCTCTTCTTGGCTCCTTCGGAGGCAGAATATGTCAGCTCGCTGGCTGCTCACAAAATCAAGTGAGTCAGAAACGCGCGCGGCGCCGGCTGATCTCACCTAATTAACTTTCTGTCGCTTCTGATCGCGGCCGGGCCTTGTAAGCTGACGAAGAGCCATTAACCCTTGTGATCCCTAAATGAGTCCCAGAATAGCCAGTGGCAACAGCTAAAGCCCTTCATGCCGTCAGCACATGACAACCTCCATTGCGCGGTGAGACTCAGGCAGAGGACGATCTGTCGCCTCCGTGTCTCCTGCAGGAGGCCCGTGTTTCGTTCCTGACAGCCGCCTTCTTGTAGGCCGTTTGGTTCATGATTTTCATTTCCTGCAATTAGTGTTTTGTGCCCTTGAAGGTGGTGCCTCTTTGTCTTATTTTGTTCAGTTTTCAATCCTGACCTGCGGATATTTTTCCCAGTGCTTTTCAGAGGGAGTGGAGGGGAGAGAGAGAAACATCCATGTGAGAGGCACGTCAATGGTTGCCTCCTGCTCACGCCCTGATCGGGGCAGGGAGCAAACTCCAAACGCAGGTTTGTGCCCTGGACTGGGAATCAGACTGAGACCCTATGGTGTGTGAGCAGATGTTCTAACCATTGAGCAACATCCACCAGGGTGAGGATGGTTTATTTTTGAAAAAAGTAAGACTTTTACTCCTCACACCATTCCCCTTCCCTCGGGAAAACAAACCTGGAAGGCAGTGCCTGGGTGACCGCTGGAGTGTGCACACGCACAGGCAGCTCTGGCCCCATCTGGTCAGGCCTGGTCAGTCGACAGCAACCCCCCCTTTCCTCACGCCCCCCACCCGCCCCCCCACCCCCTACCTGAAGCCCGGGTCCAGTCCTGGTCCCGGCGCAGAGGACTCGGTGGCTTCTGTCAGAGCCTGACCCCCGAGGAGAGCGGAGAAAGGCCGTGAGACTGGCGCTGCCTCTCTGCCAGGAGTTACGGGGCAAGTGGGCAGAACCCACAGGAGCCCGGGATTCACAGTTTACCGTGTTTTCCTCACGACCTCTGCACCTGACCTACCGCAGCCTGATAGGCTCTGCAGTCTTTACACTGGTCCCGTCCGGAACTGCTCAGACAGCACAGCGGCGCGTCCATGTCCTGGAGGCACCCAGAGAGCCGTCTGCCGAGGGTACACCGAGAGCTACCGGGAGCGCCCCCATGATGCTGGTGCTCAGCTCGGCCGCGCGGCTGAGTGTGGGGTCTCGCCTGCTGGTGCTCCCCTTTGCCCAGGCCTGTGCTCTCTCTAAAGCATCCAGTAACACTGGGGGACTCTCTTCTGGGAAATCATTGTCCCCGCATCTGATCCTGCTCTGGGGGACCCCAGGCCACCCCCTGGGAGAGATGGATACACAAGGTGTATCCCCTTCTCCCCCCCAGTACCTGCAGGGCTCTGCTCTCACCCTCTCGGCGCTCTGTCGGGGTGGCTGGTGTGCGTGCTCATGGACGCGGCTAATTCAGAAAACGCGTCTGATCTCCTTGGGTGGGGAGCGGGGTCCACTCCTCGGAGTCTGCCAGTTTCAGGCGGGCTCCCTGAATGTCTTACCCTGACACAGTTCCCACCGAATGTGGTTTCGCTTGTGTCGGGAAGACCTTATTATATCTCACGTAGGAGAGAGAGCGCCTGCCGGCCACTCACTCCTCACCCAGAGCTCCATCTTGGCCTTGGAGAGGAAGTTCAGGAGGATGAGGGGAGGGAACACCGAGAGGAAGGCAGTGTGGTCTTGTGGAAGGAGGGTACCAGCTGGCGGGAGGACATTCGTTTAGGGGAAAGGCCTGTAGGGTCCAAGCTCACGGCTTCTGCCCCCAAAAGTCACCTGTGTCCGAACCCGTGACTGTGTCTCAGGCTAGTGTGAACCGCTCAGATCCGGGTCACAGTGCACAGCCAGCCGCCAGCTCCCGTGTCTGCATTTTTAACAGCAGCCTTTGAGGAAGGGTGTATTGTGTGTTGGACCTCTCATTGTAGACTGTTCTTAGACTTAATACCAAAAAGAAATGAAATCTCATGAGAACTAATGGCAGAGTGCGCTGTGGAAAGAAGCAGGTGTAAACATCTTTGGAATCCAAAAGGTATTTCTAAATGTTTATTACTTGTTTTTAGAATTTTTATGAATTGGTTTTTAGAGAGAGGAAGAGAGAGAGAAACATCGTTTTGTCCCTTTTACTTCTGCATCCGTTGGTTGCTTCTTGTATGTGCCCTGACCAGGGATCAAACCTGAAACTTAGGCGCACAGGGTTGCTACTCTTAACCAACTGAGCTATCTGACCAGGGTGGAACGCCTAGATATGTTTAAAAATTGAAAGGAGGAGAATGTGTGTATTTTATGCTCAAGAACCCGAGAGCCAGGCTGGGAGGCTGGTGGATGGCGGGAAGGTTCGGACACTGCAAGGCCCTCACTCTGCCGCTCCCCACTCTGCGGTTCACGTTGGCAGAGGCGCTGAGAGACGGGCGCCCCGCTCCTGGCCGCCTCTTCTGAACGCCGGGGACTTTGTTTCTAGTCCTTTGACTTCTTTGTACTTCCGTCTCCTTCACTTGCCCCACTTTCATGAAAGGAGAAGTTTCTAAGGAAAGTCATCATCGGTTTATTAAAATGTAAGTGCTTCATCAAAACGCGTGTTTCTTAGATCAGGCATGCGACAGTTCCCTGAATTTATTTATCTCCCTCTTCTTAGTAAGGTGGGTGGTTCGCATCTGTTGATAGAGCCATCAGAAAGCGGAGCTATGCGCTTTGTTCCTCAGAGCACAGGTTTCTGAGCAGGAGGGGGGCCCTTCCCACGGGAGGTCGCCCTGTGCACGCTCGGCTCCTGGTCCCGGAGGGTCAGGGGTCCAGCTTGTCACGCGGACCCACGCACCGTGTTGCAGCCGTGCACGGGGGCGAGCTGGCCTTCCGTGGACATTCCGTTCTTTGTATCCCCGACTGTGAATGGCATTATTCCTTCTTTCCTGCCGGTTTGAGATTCGACCCCAAGTTCTGATGCTGCTTTTACTTTTGTATTCCTCCTGTTTGTCCTCCAGCAAGAAAGGGCTGCATAGAGCAGGTCAGACAGTCCCGGGAAAAGGGGATCGGGTGTTTCACCCTCCTGCAGGCATCCAGGCACAAATGGAGGCGAATTCAAAGCCGTAGCGGTCCTCTCTCCAATGAAAAATAGATTTTGCCAGAAATCAGGAGCCCCCCGCTCCTTGCCTCAGTGAGCACTGCCTTCCCGGCTGGCTCTTGCCGCTGCACAAACCTCTCCCGTATCCGGGGGCCCGGAGCTCAGCAGAGCGGGCCGCGGCTGGGAGCATGCCGGGAAGCGGTGACACATTTCAGGCAAATAGCTGTCAGCAACGTGACATTTTCATTCAGAGCCTCGGCAGAGTAACCTTTAGGGGAAAGGGGGAGCAGCGCCTGGTCCCGCATGAGAGCTGGCTGTTCGTGGTTTAATCTCCGTTACATTTTTTAACAAACAACGGCGCATGCGGAAACCGCTGACTTTTTTATGATGTTTTTCTGCCCCAGAACTCCCTTCCCTCTCCCCCTCCCTGGGAAGTGCCGCCAGCCGCTCCCCAGTCCTCGGGCTGTGGTACGTGACGGCACGCACATCCCACGCCGAGCGCGGCGGACCCTGCAGGCAGCTGGACGGCGGTCTGGGCCCTCGTGGCTCTGGCGTGGTGGTGCCCATATTCTGCCCTCACCGGAGAGCGTGCCCCTCGCCTTGGTGTTCAGGAGACTGTCGTGAAGACTTTGGGGCAGATGGGAAGAGAGGAGACAGCAGGTGGCTTCACTGGGTGCTCACCCCAACAGTCAGGGATCTTGAGCTCCCCCCACCTTTTATTAAACTCAAAAGGACTCTGAAATGTTTTTATTTTGTCATCTCTTGCTCATGTCAGCATAATATGCCAATAGCAAGGCCCACTTATTTAGTACTTGAGGTTTACTAAGAAATAACGAGATTGGCCCTGACCAGGTAGCTCATTCGGTAAGAGTGTCATCCTGGTTGTGGGTTGATCCCCGGTCAGGGCACACACAAGAATTAACCAATAAATGCATAAATAAATGGAACAACAAATCGATGTTTCTATCTCTCTTTCTCCCTCTCTAAAATCAGGAAGAAGGAAGGAAGGGAGGGAGAGGACAGAGAGGGAGGGAAGGAGAGAAGGAAAGAGGTGATCCCTCTGAAGGAAATTCTAAACGCTGCAGCCCACTTAAAATTCACCCAGAGGAGGGACTTCCTGGGACTAGTCCCCTGTCCCTCCCAGGTTCCTGGGGTGAGGCCGGCCCACCCTGTGCGGTGCTCCTTCTGCGTCACATCTGCCGTGACAAAGGCCAGTCCTGGGCGTCGGACGGGCGTTGGAGCGAAGGCGTGTTTACTTGCTCTGCTCTTCCTTCACAGCACTAACGAGATGAAGATGGATGACATTCTGGCCGTCCTGACAAGGGATGATTCCTTCCAAGCGCGACGCGGCGGGGGCCAGGTGAGTTTGCTCTGTTGTTGCTGTGACAGATGGGACTCGCTTCTGCACCTGGGGGCGCGAAGATTGTGTACGGAGGGGGGTGTGCTGTCAAGTAAAGTGCGTATTTGAGGACCAGCAACATCTGATGAGGCCAAATCTGCTTGTGTCTTTTCTCTCCGTGGCTTCTGGGTATTTGCTGGTCTCATCCAGCGAATGGGCCAGCTTCCTCCAGGAAGTCCACCCGGCAGACAGGCAGGCTTCCCGCCCCAGGCCACTCCTCGGCCTTACCGCGTCCACAGGCATTTCACGGGCCCTGTCCCATTGTCACCAAGGACAACTGACTAGGCCGTCCACCTAAGACAGCATGTCTCTTCAGACACACTTAGTCCATCCATTTGCTTCATGCGTGCAGGATGCAGAGGAAGAGGCGAGTTGAGGTCATTGAGAAGAAGAATGTTTATTGCCCGTGCAGCTCCATGCGGGTCCTGAGCAGTGGCCGCTCCTTTCCCGCGCCGTCTCCCTGCGCTCGCTCAGCCTCACGTGTGCGAGTGTGCGAGGGAGTGTGCGGGGTGGCTGTCAGTACCTTTGTCTATGGGATACTAATTATCTGGATATTTCACATCTGTTTTCTGATGCCTGAGGCGAGGCTGGAAAATCAGAGCCAAATAGAGAAGCTTAAAGAGGGTTTCATGTTCGTGTGGGTGCTGCTGGGATGGATATTCTCCCCGAGTCGGGGATTGCGTTTGGCGGGCGCTGAGGGAAGCTCCCGGGGCCGGAGAATATGCAGGGAAAGGAGAGGACCGTCACAGCGCCCATCACCTCGTGAGCTCTGCACTCGGACCTCCACGAGGCTGTGCACAGGCTTGGTCTCAGCCTCCCACTCCATAGATGAGGAAACCGAGGCTGCAGAGGTGAGGGGACATTGACAAGGACACACTAGTCGTTTGTCCTCCCGGGATGCGAGAGCAAGCAGCCTGATTTCCAAGCACACGTCCTTCTACACCAGTACCCTCCCTGTAGCCACTCCACCAGGAAAACGAAACCACATTCTTTTATCTGGATCATGGAGACCATTTTATAGAACCGGAAACTGGTCAGTAAATGCTACACCACAAAGCTCCCTGTGAAGAAAGTGGTTCAAGACTCAGCTGATCACAGGCCGTGTTAGGCGATGTTTGGGGGAATCTCCCGGCCACAGCGGACTAGGACCACCCCTCCTAAGGGGGCGCTAGCAAGACAGCTGACCAGTGACCAACAGCTCTGCTCCCCGGGAGCGGGTGCGGGTTCTGGTTGGGGTTGTTAGTGTCCCCACCCCTTTCCTGTGGCCCGAGAGCCCTGTGGGATGCGCGGGGCCCAGGCGAGCTGTTGGAGGGGCAGAGGGTTCGGAGCGTGGTCCCAGGTCCCTCCTGGCCGCCTTCCCAGCGGAGTGACTGGGCACGGCCGGCCCTGCTAGTCCTCGGTTTCTTAGTAAACATGGCGGTGGTCTCTTCTCCTGAGGAGCCGGAGGATGGAGTAAGAAACAGCCCAGAACCCAGTGCAGCTCCCATCGGGCATTTGGTTAGCAGTGCTGTGGTTCTTGCCAGTCGTTGCCATATTGTCACACTGCTTCATAGCAGATGTGGCATCAGAGCCGCTCAGTGACACCAAGCCTCTGTGTGGCACCAGGAGCGGGAGGTGAGCATCTGCCTGCTCCTCGGAAAAGAGAGCGAAGCGCTGAGGCCGCAGCTGGCACAGGAAGGTCCGCTCAGCCCCTCAGAGGCTCTGCGCTGGCCCCGGTGGAGGGGTCGACCGGGTTGTGGGGCACATCCCGGGCCTCCTGCGGGACCTTCCCCGAAGGAGGAGCAGCGCACTGAGGCCCCCTCTCTCCGCAGGACACGCCCTTTCCTAGCACCCGCCCCTGTGGTCCTTCCTAGCACCCGCCCCAGTTCTGCTCCAGCCTGTGCCTTGGCTCGAGCCCAGCCTGAGGCCTTGCTGGCCCAGACGGCCAGACCCAGGGTCGCACACTTGGGACGAGTCCTTGCTTCACCGCTCGTGGCTCTGCACTGGGGCGGTTAGCTCTGCCAGCCCGGGGTTTCCATCTGTGAAAGGGGAGAACAGAGTGCCGTCTCGTAGGCTGGGAGTTGTAGATGAGTCGAGGCATAGAGCACCCTGCACACACTCGACACCCCAGTCTCCTGCCTGATGGAGGTTTTGATACTTTTAGGGTTTGATGGTCTTTGTTTTTAAACAGAAAAATGCTAAGCAAGGGTGGGCATTCATTGACACCAAATCACCCAGTTAACTTAGAAAACGAATTACTCATCCTGGCTGCTAGGTGAAAATCTGACTTGTTTGGTCCATTTAAAGTGGGATTCAGAGGACAAAGAACAAACTAAATGGGTGAGATTACTGTGACCACGTGGATGCACAGTCCGAGAGCGCTGTGCACAGCAGGAGGGACACGGGGGCTGGTCTGGCTTCAGTGCTGTCGCCACGGGAAGTGCCGTGCGTCTCGCTGGCTGTTCCAGCCGGGGCAGCTCACGGCCGGTGCTGGCGGGTGGGAGTGGGCCCAGGGACGCACCTGCCCCGCATAGCCAGGCGGCTCGCTGCACCGCCCTCCGCACGCACCTGGCTGAGTCTGTGGTAAATGTCCCTGAGGCTCCTGTATACAGGAAGCAAACCGGGGAAGCATCTGTAAAATGTATATTTCATATTTAGGCACATAAAATATACATAGCTGCGCCCGGGTGCCTGAGTTCACCCACCTACAAAGAGAATACATTTGATCTTTCCACTTTCCTGGGATGCATTCGCGAGTTTCTAGGGAATAAAACTCGGCTTGGCAATAAAGTGATTAAAACAAAATCCTTCCGTTTAGTTTTAAAGCGCGTTGGAAGTTAGCGATATCAAGACACATGCTTCCCCCCGAAAAACCGCTCTCCCCGCGACCGCTCCCACTTAACACTTTTACAACAATGGGTGCTGTAATCTCAACTCAGCTGCTGTTTCTCTATGGGCGCGGGCTGATCTTCAAAGTGTGCGTGCCATGCGCACATACACACACACACACACACACACACACACACACACGTTTTTCCTGTGAGGTTCTGGTCCTGAGAAACATGCCTGAAACGCCCCCTCACAGGAGCTGTCACTGGCCTGGCAGGACATTGAAATTAAAATCAGACACCAGCCTCCGCAGGCCGCCCTTTGATCGCCCGTCCTCTCCAGATCACAGGGCCTCCCAGACCGAGGGCCCGGTGCGTGCGGCGGTGAGAATGTCTTCCAAGCGGCCCTCGGTCCACTAGTTGCCGGCCGGCTTCATTAGGCAGCGCCGAGTCTGCTTCGAGGTGCCGGAGCGTCCTGTGGGGCTCACGTGCCCTCGGGGCCTGACCCTCCCTCATTAGGGGAGCAGCTTACCTGTCTGGGCTGAGCCGCCCTGCGGTTTAAATTTAGACCGTCCTCCCCAGAAGACAACCGAGAAGTGTCTCGCTCGCTCTCGGAGGGGCAATTCTAAAACGGAGCGTTTCTGGGAGCGGGTGGGGGTCGGAAGGCAGGCTTCCTCTAAAGTATAGTCTATTTCCTGCCACTAACTTTTCTCATTTTGACTGAAACTGACCTCATCATCGCAGACGTGTGAACCCGGTTTTAACGCCTCTTTCTACATATTCCACTGCTAGACACACTCAGTTTTATATGTGTGTGTATGTAATTTTTATTTTTTTGGTTGGGGAAAAAGGATGCCTCATTTTGAAACCTAAAGGGGGGAATGAGAAAAGCCCTTTGTAATATATTGCCATATTATCACTAAATCCCCTGACAGTTGTGTCACAGAAGCAAGTCACCTGTCACTTAAGCTTGAGGTCTCTTTAATTTTCTCCTGGAATTCGCACCAGGCTGTCTTTAATTTGAGGCCTTTATTGGAATTCTGAACCCTCTCTGCCTCCCTGGCTCTCAGATCTATTCTGAGA
>PVJN01032335.1:0-24226 GCA_004026805.1 Lasiurus borealis | reverse complement strand
TAACTTATTTAATCTTCTGAACTATCTTTTCAAATGCACTGCTGTTGGACCCACTTTGTAAATAAGGAAATTGAGGCACAATAAGTATTTGCCTTAAAATCACACAGGAAGCTGCCAAGACTGAATTTGAATCCAGACTATCAGAAGTCCAGGGAACTGCTCTGAACACTTTGGCAAAACTGCTGTATTTCTCTGAGAATTGAGTGTCCAGAGGGGTAGGAAAGACAAGTCTCTTGCCCTCCACAATAGAACACTTCAGTAAGAGGCAGATAGCAGAGCCATAATTACACAAATATCTTTGTATTGTGTGCTCTGTAATCAACTCACCTCCAGTCCTCTTGCTGGTGCTAAGCATTGTGTTCCAACTGGTCTATCCACTGAGAACTATCTCCCTGTGAGTTTTCTTCAATCCCTTTGACCTCAGTCAGCTAGAGTAGCAGTAGGGGTTAATGCAAGTTTTAAACAAAAAGATCATAGTAGAAGTAATATTTTTTAAAATAAATAAGACTATTAAAAACAAAACAAAAAACAGGTAAACAATAACAAATTTGTTTTCTATTGCTGCCATAACAAATTCAATGGCTTCAAACACCACAATTTTACTATAATATAGGTCTGCTGGTCTGATACTATCCACTGGAGTAAAATCAAAGTGGCTGACACTTTTCTCCAGACTCCAGAAGAGAATTGATTTCCTTGTTTTTTTCTACCTTCTAATAATGGCCACAATCCTTGACTCATGACCCTTTTCCTTCATCTTCAAAACCAGCATAGAAGTGTTCTGACTCTGCATCTCTCCTCACAACTCTTTATCTGGACTTACCTGAGAAAAGTATTTAATGATTTAAGTGATTAGATTGTGCTCACTGGGATATTTCAGACTAATCACCCTACTCAAAGTCCTTAACTTTAATCACACCTGCACAGTCCTTCTTGGCATGTAAGGTAACATATTCACAAGACCTGAGGATTAAGATGCACTCGTCTTTTGGGACCTCTATTTGGCCTGCACACGTGGCTATATATCAGAGTTGATGTCTGCCAAGAAGTTAAATTAAAATTTACTTACAGCTTCAGGTTGAAGAATTTTCTGGATAACAGTGCAACGGGCTAATTAAAATTGGGAAGTTGAACAGATGTGAAGGCTTATGAAAGAAATTTTCACTCTGATTACTTTAGAATGATAACCTCCTACCTCCACATAAAAATCCTGGATGCAGCAAGACTAGTTTAGAACAAATGTTACAAATACTAAGAAGCAGAAATGTAGACATGGGAGCTTTCTGTATACATAAGTCTGTATTATTTTTTAGGGTTTCTGTTTTTAGTTTTATTTTCTTCTACTTATTAAAGCCAGCACCTAATATCCCACCCACTGGTCTATCTTGTTCTCTTTCCCCTAAATCCAAGAGGGAAAAAAACTGGCACTGTCTATTCTTATTTCAAAGCTCCCAGATACTGAAAGAATTGATAAGTTAAAACTGGCTTTCTAGGCATACATGGACCCTCCCTCATTTATAGTGTTGGTCAATGTCTGTGGTGTAAATATTCCAACAATAGTTGATTTTAAGTTACTGGATGCAAAGTTTCTGAATATTTAAACACCTGACTCAGGAGATGCAGGATATGGCACGAGCACATCACTTATCAACCCACCTTTCTTAACAGCTTTAATCTTCTTGTCTTTGACTTTGGCCACGTTGTCATTTAAAGTGCACATATCTATCCATTGAAGACAAACAGTGTGGGATGATTATCTTCTAGGACATTTCATGTATTAGGTCCTTCTTTCCATTCTCATCACCAAAAGTCAGGTCAGTGACCTGGTGGACAATCTGAGTTTCCACCTTCTGACTGCCCTTTGCCTGTGTTGTTTGCCCTCTCTGATCCTATAACCACACTCTGGTGCTGCTGAGTCTAAAATCTAACACACCTCCATCACATGAAAACCTTTACTGTCCTTCTAATGCCCAAAGGAAAAAGTTATCCATTTTTTAAAGAGTTATTCAAAGTTATAGGAGTAGAATTAAGCTGTCTGAAAGCTTCATTTATTTGACATTTGTTTTAAGCCAGGTGCTATTATTTTTTTATGTTTGTTATGCGTATACTTATAATTAAGCAAGTCATATGCACATATTTAACCCCCTACTCATATATTTGAGTTTTGAATAGTGGGATTGGCTATAACATTTCTATGTTAATTTTTTGATGTTGTTAAACAAAAATGTACTTTGTAAGAATGCATAATGTTGTTAAGATAAAAGATGATTTATGACTCACTCTGTAATGCTAACAAAGAAAATTAGAAGTTGATTCTGGTTCTCTTGAATTGAGAAAACTCCCTTAGACCAGGGTGGAAAGTAATTAGGAGGCATAAGTTTATTATCTCTCTTTCTACCCTGGGAATACACTAGAGCAATTGAATGTGAGTTTGTCAGGATCTAGACTAACAACAGCCCACTAGGGCTTTTTATTGAGTACATAACACAATGTCATAGTCATATGAATTTCATTTTTAGTCTGTATATCTTTACTTGACGTGATCAATTATAAACAGGTGAAACTTAAAGGGAACAAAGATACAGAGAGGTAATCCTAAGGATTCATATCTTCAATCTGAAGTTCCTATTTGTGGGACAAAGTGAGTGCCCAGTATGGTAGAGGAAGTCTTTCTCATGAGCTGCTCCTGAGTATATGTGAGGTGAAGATAGCATGGCCTGGCACAGCAAAGCAACTCTGCCCTACTTTTTAATCTTCTGAATGTTTTGTTTTCATTTTGATCTTTCAAATATATACTTTGGAAGTAATAGAAATATATTCAGGACAACCACATAATAGCAGTCTTCTAAATTATAAAATAAGCTTTTTTAACATATATTTTTTGACTTCAGAAAGAAAAGGAGAGAGGGAGAGAGATATAAACATCAATGATGAGAAAGAATCATTGATTGGCTGCCTCTTGCACACTCCACACTGGGGATTGAGCCTACAACCTCCTGGTCCACACTCAACCCTGAACCACATTGGTGAGGCATGAGCTGTTTTTTTTTGTTTGTTTGCTTGCTTTTTTGTTTGACACAAATAAAAAGGCAATAAAGAAAACTTTTCATATATTTGAGAATAAAATTTATGATTACTACCCATTCCTGGCTTCATTTTCACTTCCTCACTGTGTTTTATTAGGAATAAAGCAGTCTTTTGCCTCACATATGTCACTCCAGGGATCAGAGCCCTGCAACCAGCGTCCATTGTCCTGCTGATCCTTAGCTGAGGAGAACAGAAGGGACTACTGTTTCAGCAGGTATCTGGTGTCTTCATCGACTCAGGACACTGTTTATCTAAAGTACCAGTGAGTTGACACTGGGATATTGTTTAGGCTCGTCAGACAAGTAAACAAGTCACAACCCTTTCCAGTCACATGCACCCAGAAAAGATACGAAGTCAGTACTGCTTTGTATGTTGGACAACTTTCTTTTCTAAAGAGCATCATAAGCTGCTTGTTAGAATGCAACGCTCAGTTTCCTTGTACAGTCAGCTCTCTGTTTCCATGGGTTCCTCATCCAGGAAAATATTTTTAAAAACACTATGTGGTTGCTGACATGTTGGTTTTGTCTGTACTGCATACATTCAGGCTTTTCTTTGTATCATTATTCCCAAAATAATATAGTGTAACAAGTATTTATATAGTATTTAGACTGTGTGGAGTATTATAAGTAATCTAAAGATGATTTTTTAAAAATATATTTTATTGATTTTTTACAGAGAGGAAGGGAGAGAGATAGAAAGTCAGAAACATTGATGAGAGAGAGACATCGATCAGCCGCCTCCTGCACGCCCCACAGTGGAGATGTGCCCGCAAGCAAGGTACATGCTCCCAAACGGAATCGAACCTGGGACCTTTCAGTTTGCAAGCCAATGCTCTATCCACTGAGCCAAACCGGTCTCGGCTAAAGATGATTTAAAATATACAGTAGGAATTTGCATCGTTTACAGCATTTAATATAAGGGACATGAGCATCCATAGATTTTGATATCTGTGATGGGAAGGACAGAGTCCTAGAACCAATTCCCTGAAGGTACCAAAGGACAACAATACAGTTATAATATTTAAGCTAAAAGTATTTAAACCATATTATTTTAAGTCTACCCTTAAATTCAATTTTTATAAATTAACTTAAAGGCAATGCACTTGAATCTCAATCTTACCTAAAAAAGATACCAATACTAATAAAACAAAACACATGTAAAATAATGGAACAGAAAAAACATTTTTGTATTAAGTTAAATGTTCTTTGAAATTATTACAGACAATTAAAGAAGACTTATCTAATTCCTGCTTTGGGATGCATTGATATGTCTTAATGTGTCAAAAGATACATAGGTGAGTAAAGAAGCCATTCTTCTTAATTAAATTCTAATGTGGATTACAAACCAGGAATGCAAAGATAAGTGTTAAAATTGAGTGTTGGGTGGTGTGGAATAAATGTACTATCAAACTATTGAATCAAACTTTTCATGAAATATTTGTCACTACATTTAAAAACTACAATGACATTAGGAACAGAAAATGGATTCCTCATTGCCCCGGAGAATAAGGCTAAAAACTATCATGGGACCCATAAAAAATGGGTAAATTCTTTGGTTCTTGGAAGAAATACTTTGAGTCAAACTTGGAGAAATAAGAAAGCAAGGAAAAAAAATGTGTGACAAAGACATAAGGGGTCAAGATAGAGAGTAGGATGGTGTTATTATTCTAGATTCCAAAAAGACCCCATTTTATTAGATTTATGATATAATCCATAAGGATTGTTATATTAATTTCTGAACAAAGTTCAATGAACACAAATATAATTTATATTTGGCTTATACATATACTTTTTTGTTATTTCCACAAGGGTACAAATTCACTTAGGGAAAAACAGTACAAAAGTTAATACAATTTATGATGACCATGGGAACATGTATAATAATTATTCTTTCCAAAACATGGTTAAAGAAGAGCTCCAAAAATTGTTGTTTTCCCTTTCCACATTTATAATTTTATAGGAAATTGGTTTTTTTCTCTTCTCCAGGAGGACAATTTATTTTCCAGGCTAAAATTACATTTCAGATATCAAATTGAATTAGAAAGCGTCACCTCACACTATGTTATAATTTCAATGCTCATTTTCCATTCGCTAAATTTATTTTGTTGGTCATAGCTAAAACATGGATTGCATAAGGGAAGAATGAGTTCAAAACTGATTATTGTGATAAAATTATACTTTTTTACATGGTGACAAAGTCTTAAGAATTCATCCTAAAGTAAAAGCAGAAGAGGCTCTTAAGAGTCAGAATAAGATGAGATGTCATTTTGGAAGATAATTCTGGAGGCAGAGATCAAGATTTGGCGGGATATCCACCAATAGCTCAAGGCAGAGTGATTGCATTTTTGGAATATGCGAAAGCTCTGTGACAGTGGAGTAGAACGAGCAGAACCTGCTATTTTTGTAGGTAGGATCCAGGAGACTTAATTATGCTAAAAAAAGTTATATCCTAAAGAATCACAGTGTTCTTTGCTTCTATCACAGATATATTTTAAAATTTAATTAGAATATACAGTATTCATTGACTTTTATTATTTATAATTCACTGGGATTAATTTTATATCTGCACAGTTTTAATGATTTTAAAGGTTTTAATGATTTTTTTCTTGTATTCCCATGAAATCATTGACATTTGATTAAAATGACAAACAGATGAAACTGAAAATTCCCATGTTACTGAGGCTGAGAGCAGCATGGTTAACTCAGTTCCTTCTGCTCCCTACATTGAGCATCGTCAGTACTCTTGTACTATTCTCAATAGCAACTACACCATCCACGGCTGCCATCCCTCCAATATTGCAGATGAAGAGATGGTTGACACTATGTAGACGAGGGAAAACTAGGTTTCACAAACTGGAAAATCTTTTTCTTCTCTTTTTTATTTGTTTTAAAGTTTATTTTGTGGACTCTGAGAACAAAGATGCCTAATAAGAAGGGCTTCTGGTGGGTAACTAGGTTCAAATTTAGGACAAATAGAGTCTACCAGTCATTTCTACACAGGGACTTCTCACATGCAAGGCACATCAGGGTCAAGCCTCCACAAAATGCCTGCCTCTCTTCACTGTGTTCCTACCATCTTAGCCAACTCTTATAACATAGTGGTTGGAATTGTATTTCAACCAATAGGATGGACACTTTCCCAATCCAATTAGAACTGTACAACTATATATATCCTCATCAGCATCTTCATAGACCAATCAGAATGGCTCAATCTGACTAATTAAGACAATGCCTTTTGGATCAATGAAACCTCAAAGATTTGAAGTTCTCATTTGCATCAGAAGGAACCAATCAGAGACCAGGGTTGGGACTTCTGTCTGTATAAGTCGCTCCCCTCTGGCTCTAGGAATGCACTTTCCATTCCACTGAATACTGAAGATTGTGTTTCTCCAGCTAGAACTGAAACACTGAACAGGTCTTAGTGGAGCACACCTGTGCAGAGCAAAGTGGAGCGGAGCAGGTGAGATAGAGCAGAGGTGTCTAGCTGCAGAGGCGCCTCACCCCATTTTAGATGAGGCCGCCTAACTCTAGGGCTGCCTCTCTCTAAGCCACCTCTCCTTAGGGCCTACTTACAGCTAAAGCTGTTCCACAACCATGCTACTTCATAATTGCTTTGTAACACTGTTGAGCTCCTCCATAGCCTTGCTATGCTTACAGCCATGCTGTATCACAACTGAGTTGTACGCATTGAATAAAGTTGCCTTCTCCACCACATGCATAACTGGGGATTCCTATTGGTGCCGAATTGGTGTCCACCTGAGCTGACAACATCAAATCTATCTCTCCAATAAGGCTTACTTTACTGACTTAGCCTACGTGAAAATTTTCTCCCATCTCTGATTATTCTTGAAATGGCGTGAGTCAAACGAAGACTAGTTAAGGTTTGTCATATAAGTAGTCTTTCTTTATGTATAGTTGGTTTTGTGATAAAAACTCTTATTCTTAATATCCTGTAAATGAAATTTCTTGCTAAGTAAATAGATTACCAGTGGCTGTGTGATCACATAAGATGCAACTACGTGCCAAATTTCAGGTTTTTTTTTTTTTTTTTTTTTTTGGTGAACATGAAATGTGTTTTATATTTCCAATAACATTGGAATGAGGAAATTAGAGCTATAATTATTTTCAGATTTTCCAGGCATTCTGAATGAGTCAGCTAAAAACTAAAATGATACATTTATTAAAGTAGTTAATTAAAGGAAGACATGGAAAAATAGTCCATTGTGCATGAGATTATCTTAAAACATAATAAAGCATATATTAAAGAATCTATTAATTAAAACAGTTAACTATTAAGAACATATTATAGAAAAAATTTTAAAAAATAGACTAGGATAAGCAACAGCTCTTGGGAATAATTGTATCAACCCCAACTTTTAAAAAAAGAAACAGATAAATCTCAAGAAGTCAAGTAAAATGAGATAGCCAATAGTGTTTGGGAGCATTTGTATTACCTAACATAGATAAAGGAATATTATTGGTGGTATACAAGATTATATTGGAGTTATGAGAAAAGCTTCAGAATGCTATTTATAAAATTAATAATTTATAATATTTTGTAAGATGTGCTGATATAAGATGAAACAAGGACAGCTGCTTATTGCAGGGGTCTACTGACCGATGATGTTTGGAAATAAGTATGACAACATATGGGGAAATCTCTAAAAATATCTAAAGACTTTGAGTTGGTTCAAAAATTTCCAAAAATTTATAAAATGGAATTATTCCCCCAGATGTGATACACTAACTCACCTCAGCAGTATTACCAATGCTACCAAGCAGTTTTAAATATTTTAAATAGCCTATGTCAGAGGAAAGATCTTAATTAAGTTGGTTTATATATAATTACTTTTATCAAACCTCTTTCCATAGAATATTGAAGACTGCTTAAAAAACAAATATTTGTTAAAAGAGGAAACTATGTTATAATTATAAAATAAGAAAAAAAACAAAGAAAAGATATATATAACACAATTGCAAGATTCAGCATAATTTCTGTGAATGAATTTTAGCCAGGGCATGGGAGCTTACTGATATCTTAGGTAAGAAGGTAAAGGAAAATATGCACAGAATTTCAGCAATGAGAAAGAGTTCTTACTTTTAAATTTCAAAAGAACATTTTTATATGGAAGTTTTACATTATGTTATAAGGAATGATTATGTTACTTAAAATGTACGTTTTTTTATTAGTCAGGCAAAATCATGTGAAAGTGAAGAGGTTTATTGCACACACAGGTCCTAGGGAGAGAGGCATGGCAGTTTGTGCACAAGGCCCATGTAGGGTGTACCCAACAGGTGGGGAGTCCAGAGAAAATGAGGACCAGGGGGCAAGTGCCTTCCAGAAGGTCAGGGTGGAACACACAAGCAAAAGGTGTATGTGAATGTCATTAGTTTATAGTCACAGGAGGACAAGAAGGGAACCTGTGGCAAGGGCCAAGCTTATCACACTAGTCACCTTATCACCTGAGAGGGGGGCTTGCAGCCTGTTTATGGGAGTGCCAAAGCAGCAGGAAAATATAAAGTTTCAAAATTTCATAATCTATACCAGGAAGACATGAGCCAATGTAATAACTGAGGCTTTCAAACATTTTTACAGCACAATTTTATCAAAAATTTAATAGGAGATCCCATAGCTTTACCCCATATAGCACCCATCAATAGAAACTGAAAGAGCCTTCAACTCCTAGTCTCAGCAATAGAAGAATTAAAACAGCTTAGATATATAGTGATTGATTATCTAACTAGATCTGCACTGAGCAAGTAGAGCATCTAAATATTGCCTGAATTTCATGCTTCTCCCATAATATCTCATAAATCCAACTTCTCCAGGACAGACTCTTCAAGTACATGCTCTAGTGCAGTCCTAGCAGGCTGTATTCTTTTTTTTCAGGCTGTGTTCTTTATCTCAGAATGAGAATAAACCTGTACATTTTAGAAAAGATAGTTCGGCAAATAATTTCATTTATTGAGGTAATGGAGATAATTAGGATTATGAAGAGTACATAGAAAATGTGATGTAATGTGAAAAAAAATCAGGTTATATTTGGGTATGTAATCTAATATCACAATCAATTATTATGTAGGCAGACTTCCAAGTGATCTGCTCCTGGAAAGGCCGTGGTGAAAGGGGACACATGACCATGACCCTGGTCTCACCACATTCCACAGCACCAGAAACTACCGGTTGAAAGAGGGATGAGGTAGCCCTTCAATAGGCATCTGAAGTTTCAACTCAGAGGTGATAGGTACTCTGTGAAGATGAGGTGTCATCCTGCAAAATACAGGGTAGGTGATATGATGACCATTTCATGTACCGTGCCTTCAAGAGATCAAATGTGTTCTATCTCAGTGTTGATCAATGGGACATAACATATAAATGTGAAAAAATTTCCATCTATCAAAATGGAAAAGATGAACACTTTGGAAATATTTAAGAATGCCAAATTTAGAGGTAAATACAATGTTCATATGAAGGTTTAGATTTTTTGGGGAGAGTCAGAAGATACAAAATCAATAGAAAAAATAAATTTTATACTCTTGTGTCTCAAACATATTTGACATAGCATTATTCAAACCTAAAAACAAATAATAATAAATAACTGAACAAATAAGTCATGGTATCTATATATGTGATGATACAGAGCCATTTTAAATAAGTTTCAGAAAAATAATCACATGGAAAAGTGTTCAGATTAATTTTAACACAATTTAAAAATAGCATAATATACATTTTGTAGAATAGAATAACTTACCAAATATTGAAAATAATCACTGAGTAGTAACATTATAGACAATTATTATTTTTTCTTTGTGCTTTTCTGCATTTTTCAAAGGTTTAAGAGTGAACATCATGATTTCTTATATTACTGGCCATTAGATATAATACTTATAATAAAACAGTTAAAAGAAGATATAATAAAAAAGAAGGATAAGACAATGTAATTTATTTCTGCCATTTTAAAATATAATTTTTGAACCTTTTGGAACCTTCCCATATGTATGGTATATCATTCTTTTTAAACACCATTGAGTTTTCATCCTGTTCTTGTTACCAACAAAGCAGTGCCAGAAATGCAGTCACAGTGTTAGCTGTCAAACCGAGCATCTAATTGTGGGGAAGATGATCAGGAGTCCGAACCCCACTGCTCCTAAGAAGAGCCATGGAACACTAGCTTACAGAGGTCTGCATGGAGAGAGGGCTTAGTTGATTAAGATCAGGTGACTCTTTATTGTGGATGGCTACCACATATAGGGGACTCTTGGCTGAATTAACAAACATAGAGCATCCAGGTGAAGGGAATGAGGGAATTTCTCTATGGTCCTCTTTGGCCTCATTAATACTTTAGCATTGGTTCTTGATGCCTTATTTGGAGGGTATTAAACAAAGCACAGCCTGAAAATTATGGCCAGCATGGGTGGCCAGAGGAAGCTTGGGAGAGGAAAGGTGGAAACAGTGACAGCCGTTCAGTTGTTCAAAAGAACCAAGAACAAGTACATGATGCTGCTTTTGCATGTTTGGAGGATACAGACCCATCTAACCCTTTCTATTCCTCTCTCTGTATGCTTTCCACTCACTAACCACACTGATTTCTCTCAGGTCCTTAGACGTACCAAACTCTTCCCTCCTCAGAACACTGGTGTTGACTAATGGACTGTGTCTGCTTCACTGGAGTTCACTGGTTCCTTCTCTACCATCAGCTCTCAGCTTGTAGGTCACCAAATCAACACAGCCCCATGCACCATACTTTTAGGTAGCAAGTTCTTCTATCATCATACTGTATCTAAACATCCTAGCACCCCTCTCCCCTGATAATGTATCCTAGTTCATGATTACTTTGCCTATTGTTTCCTTTTGTTGAAGTTTTGGTGCATGTGGACAGGCTACCTTCTTATACAGGCCAGGGTTCCCCTGACCTCCCACTTCCACTGGCAGTCATCCAATTGCATCTTCTTTGCTTGTTTTTGTTTACATGTGGCTCTCCCTGACATAATTATATTGACTTCATCATGTCTCCTACTAACTATCTGCCACTCCCACAGAATATGAATTACTAAGGGCAAAGGTTCTGTATTTTTTAGGAGAAACCAAGATGGCAGCATAGGTAAATACCTAAACTGCTGCCTTGCACAACAATTTCAAAACTACAACTAAAAGACAAAATGGACATCATTCAGAAACACAGGAAGGCTGTCTGAGTGGAAATTCTACAACTAGAAGGAAAGAGAAAAGCACACTGAGACTCAGGGGAGCTGCAGGATGCAGAGGTACTGAGACATGTGGGCGGAGAGAACTGGCAACTGAGTGTGCTGCTGGCTTTTTCAAGCGGGAGGGAGGCAGAAACTCCTGACTGCGCTGAGCTCCAGTTTTGGGTGAAGCTCTGGGGACCCAGACTCATTCAGGGAGAAAATGGATTGTCTGGGTAGAACTCAAGGGTGGCTTTCTTTCAGAGGTGCTTGTGGTAATTACCATAGGACACTGAGACATAGGGGCTTATTAAGGCAGGGATGATGGGAAACCAATGCTGTCTGCTCCACTCTGAGACTCCGCCCCACCCAAGCTGAACACAGAAGCTTTTACAAGTCTTATCTCATAAGGGTGTTTCCAGCACAGAAGTTCACCCAGTGTAGACACAGCTGATCCTCACAGACAATTGGCTTGGAGGTCAATTCCTCCCAGTGATACCAACAACAATCAAGGCTTAACTACAACAAGACTGTGTACACAGCCCACAAAGGGGTGCAATAAGAGTGTCCACCTAGGTAACTGGGGAGGCTGAGCCACTGGGCCCTATAGGACACATAGCACACAAAGCCCCTCTATCAATTCAGGGAAGTAGGCAAAATGCAGAGACAAAGAAATAGATCACAAATGAAATAAATGGAGGAAAGCTAATGACTGGATTTGGAGTTCAAAATCATGGTTATAAGGTTTTTCAAGAATTTTCTAAAAAAAGGCTAATAATTTAGCATGACCCTCAAGGATATGAAAAAGGACCAGTTAGAAATTAAGCATATGCTGACTGAAATAAAAAAATAATATACAAAGATCCAACAGCAGACAAGAGGATCACAAGAATCAACTCAAAGATATGAATTACAAAGAAGCTCAACCAGAAAAGCAAAAAGCAAAAAGAATTAAAAAATATGAAGATAGTGTAAAGAGCCTCTGGGACAACTTCAAGTGTACCAACATCAGAATTATGGAGGTGCCAGAAGAAGAAAGAGAGCATGATACTAAAAACCTATTTAAAGAAATAATGACTGAAAACTTCCCCCACCTGGTGAAAGAAATAGACTTACAAGTGCAGGAAGCATACAGTACTCCAAATAAAAGGAAACTAAAGAAGACCACACCAAGAAACATCATAATTAAAATATCAAGAGCAAAAGACAAAGAGAGAATATTAAAAGCAGCAAGAGAAAAAGAGTTAGTTATCTATAAGGGAGCACCCATACGACTGTCAGACTGTCAGCTGATTTCTCAACAGAAACTATGCAAGCCAGATGGGAGTGACAAGAAATATTCAAAGTGATGAATAGCAAGAACCTACAACCAAGATTACTCTACCCAGCAAAGCTATCATTCAGAATTGAAGGTCAGATAAAGAGCTTCACAGATAAGAAAAAGCTAAAGGAGTTCATTAACACCAAACCAGTATTATATGAAATGCTGAAAGGTATTCTTTAAGAAGAAGAAGAAAAAGGTAAAGATAAAAATTATGAACAACAAATACATATCTATCAAAAAGTGAATCTAAAAATCTGATTAACAGAATAAACTGGTGACTATAATAGAATCAGGGGCATAGAAAGGGAGTGGACTTGACAATTCTCGGTGGAGAAGGGGTGTGGGAGGTACTGGAAGAGACTGCACAAAAATCATACACCTATGGATGAGGACAATTGGGGACGGTAAGGGCAGAGGGAGGGGTGGGAACCAGGCGGAGGGGAGCTATGGGAGGGAAAAGAGGAAAATTGTAATAATCTGAACAATAATGATTTATTAAATTAAAAAAAAAAGAGTTCTGTAGTCTCAGTATCTATTCCAGTGCTGGGCACACCCGAGATGCTTAATCAGTGCTCACTGACTATGAGTTCTATGAACATATGTGTGATGAAATCTTCTCTTATATTTAGCAGCATGCCTCATGTGTAACAGGAACCTGGAAAGTATCCAAGTCTTTATTTAATAAATGTGTAAGTGGATGACAAAATGTCTTGATGACTACCAGGGGAGTTTAAATACTTTTATAGTGTTGATAACCTAAAAATAAAAAGCCCAAGTTAGAGGCAGCAAACATTTATTTATCATAAGGTTTTTAATATTTTAAAATACTTTTTAATGTATTGATTTTTTTTAGCGAGATAAACATTGATTTGCGGTTTCACTTATTTATGCATTCCTCGATTGATTATTGTATGCGCTCTTACCAGGGATTTAACCCACAACCTTGGTATATTTAACCCACTGAATTACCCAGCCAGGGCAACAAGCATTTATTTAAGATAAAATAAGAATAGCTATTTAGGATTACTGATTCAGATAAAAACTCAATTAGGAGACAAAGGCACAAGGTATCTATGAAAAAGGGAATAGGAACAATTACATCAATAGAAGGAATGCATTTCTATTGGTGCAGATAACATGGTGAATATTTATGTAACAGAATTTGCTCTTTTTTCTCTCTTCATGGCATAGGAAATTTTGTTGTTAACAATGTGAGATTCACATACACATCCCCCGACCACCTTGCTTTATGCTAAGGAGGATGATTGTAGTGTATATTAGAGTAATGGATGATCAACTTGGAAATAAAAAGGTCACAGGACAGAGAAGGTGCAGGACAGGGAATGTGGCTTTCCTTGGCCAATGAAACCGCTCATGGGGGGTCAGAGAGACAATAGACCACCTCAGCGCATAGGGGGAGGAGGATAGGGTTGCAGGAGTCCTGACAGGGGCAGCAAAACTCCTTGAAAGTGTGAGGCAGAAGACCAAGCTGGAAGACAGAACAGATCTCCATCTGAAACGAAGTATGACTGCCTATGGAGCGCTGCTAAGCTTGAAGTCCTCTTTCTGGACACTTGGAGTCAATGCTTCTCTTTGTTGAAGAAAGAGAAAAATGTGACTAAGGAGACCTCCTGAGGTCTGACAAAAACTCTAGTGCAGAGACACTGGCATCCAATTCATGGCTTCTTCAGGAAACTTCATGATGACACTTTTTGGCAGCTCAGGAATGTCAAAGAATTTAGTTCCAGTCTGCTAGCACAGAGCTGTCTCCCCCGACATGCCAGCCCCACATGGTGTGAACACGCCATGAATCATCTCTGGACTTTCTCTTGGCTTCTGCCACTTTGCTCTCAGTCAGTAGGCTGACCGCCATCCAAGATCCTTCCCTAAACCTGTTTAAAATCCCATAAAACACGGACATGGCATTTATGGGAAACCGGATGCCAAATTACATGCAGTGAAAAGGCTAGGAGCAGTTACTTGTAAACCGCCAAACGTCTAAATGACAGGATTGTGTGGAATGCTAAAAGGATAAACAGGGACTCAGTTTGGGATCAGCAGAAATGTAAATACTGTGTATAGCACAAGCCAACAAGAACCTGACATATTTTAAGGGAAAAAATGCAAATTAAAGTGATTCCTTTGTATTTTTTAAGATTAGAAATTGCTATCTTGCCTTCAGTTATAAGGAAGATTTAGCTCATTAGCCAGAGATTTGCACAAATCAGTGACATTTTGTTCCAGTGAATATTCTGAAGCCATTTAAGAAAGCAAACATTTGTGTTTTCTGCTTGACAAGTATTTGGATTAGAGCAGATTATACCTTAAAAATGTTACTAGTGCCAAAGTTTCTAAGCAAATTCAAATTCTCACTTCTCATAGTAATTCCTGAGGAAAGTTTTATGAATTTGTTGCCAAAGTTAATTCACTGTAATTTATATTTGGTTGATATTGTAATTTAATATTTTATTTCCTAATTGGTTGTAACTGATATACCAAAATGTTTTTAAAATTGATTTTGCAAGGATTTACCTCACTGAATAGTTTCCTTAATTATAACAGTTCTCAGTGGATTCTCTTATTGTTTTTCCAAAGCGCAAAATTTACATTGTCAGCAGTTGCTATTTCTAATTGATTTTAGTTTCTATACTTTTTAGCTTTGTAACTTTCTTATTATTTTCTACTTGTTTTACTTTATATAGTTTGATGCTTTATTATTTAGCCCATACATTTTCAAGTGTAATAAATCAATAAAACAAGAGAAGCAACAGCTTGTATAATTATTGGAAAATGTTCCCCACCGTATTTAAACCTGAAAGAAGTATTTTGAAAGGTATGGCTAGAAAAGAGCTCCACGATATGATAAAATAAGAACTATATAAACAAATAAAATTTTTAATTTCCCATTTTTGCATGGTTTTGAGTGAGGATATTGGGAAGTGAAGAAAATTAAAGCAATTGATTAAAAATTTTCAGTAAAAAGGAAATTATAACATTTTAAACTATAATTTCTCAACATTTTAGATGAAAGCTCACATATATGCATTTATATTGATGTATATGTGTATATAGTCTTAAACACAATTTTTTAAAATAAGTAGTAGTTTTTAAAAGTCATGTAATTTTTACTGTCTTCCCTTTAATCAAATTAATACATTTTGAAGTCATGCATAACTCAGTTTGTTTTTCGTACATTTTAGAGAAGTTGAATCCATTATTTTAGATAATGCACCTTTTGCAACAGAAGTGGACTGTGCCCTCAGTTGGTCCTTTAGCAACTTGGGCCATCTCTTTGGGCCCGTAGTGGCCAAAGTGAAAGGGATGGCTTTACCCTCAGCAAGTAAATGGGGATTAATGGTTTATGAATTAGCTTCCTGTTGCTGTTGTAATACATTGTCATAAACTTAGTGGCTTAAAAGAAGCTGAATAATATTTTTTTTATTTTCTCACTATTTCTCAAAATTTATTTTCTCACTATTCTGGAGGCCACAAAGAAGTGTGAAATAAGTTTTACTGGACCAACATCAAGGTGTCAGCAGGCCACAGCCTCTGGAGCCTCAAATGACAATTGGTCTTTGCCTCTTCCAGCTTCTGGTGGCTGTTACATTCCCGGGCTTGTGGCCATATGCCTCCCTGGTCACATGGCTTCCTATTCTCCTGTGTGAGGTGAATATTGCTTCATAAGATACAAACGATTACATTTAGGGCCCACCCAGACAATCCAGAATAATATCCCCATTAAAAGATTCTTAACTTTGTTATATCTTTAAAGATTTCCCCCCTTCTCTTTTTTTTAAGCTAACATTGACCAGTTCCAGGGATTAGGAGATGGGTATCTTGGGGAAAGTTCTGTGTAATTTTAAAGCCTACCACAGTTTAATAAATTTTCTTTTGCCCGATGAGATGGCTCAGTGGTTGAGTGTTGACTTATGAACCAGGCGGTCACTGTTCAATTCCCATTCAGGGCACATGCCAGGGTTGAGGGCTTTATCCCAAGTTGGAGAAGTGCAGGAAGCAGCCAATCAATGATTCTCTCTTATCATTGATGTTTCTATCTTTCTTTCCCTCTCTCTCATAAATCAATAAAAATATGTTTTAAAATAAAAAAAATTCCTCTTAGAAAATCAAATGTCAAGATACTTTTTTAGAATCTAAAATATAATGGTCAATATTATATTTATGTTTGAGACTTATATGTGAATTTCCAATCTCATATAAAATGTCAGATCTAGATGCCATGATGTTGGTATAACTTCTGGGCACTGGCCAAAGGTTCTCTCATTTGGAGAACTAACATAAATTTTTCTTAGGCACCAATGGGTCAGTATGTTCTGAAACTCACTATGCATTTTACTACATATTTTTCTTCCAAGTATGAAGTCCTTGGACTAGATAACTAACAAGTGAGAATAATATTCAAGGCTCTGAGTTGCCCTTATCCAATAACCACAACCCAAACATTTACCCTTTTTTAGCCTACCTCTTTCTGCCCTAATGGGCTTCCAGTTCCTCCAGCAGATGCTATGACAGTTGGTAAAGTAGCTCCTCTTTAAGATAAAAAAAAAACATCTGGAAGAAAAAGAGAAACCTCGCAATTCTGAGGAATAGATTGACTCTATGATGCCAACCATTAAGTGTTTAGGAACTGAGTCTGAATGCAGGGGATTGCCAGGCCCTTCCTCTCAAAGCTTGAAGAAGATGGAGACTCGCATCAACTTAGATAATGGGAACAGCACCTATGTAGATAAAATTATAATGTACCTTTCTTCTATAGGCATTTCTTTTTAAATTAGTATTATTGTTCTCAGCCAGCATGGTTCAGTAGTTGAGTATCAACCTATTAACCAGGAGGTCAAGGGTTGGATTCCTGATCAGGGCACAGATTGTGGGTTTGATCCTCAGTGTGCAGGAAGCAGCCAATCAATGATTCTCTCTCATCACTGATGTTTCTATCTTTCTGTTTCTTTCTCTTCCTCTCTGAAATTAATAAAATACATTTAAAAATTAGTATTATTATGAGATCTTTAAAAGGTCCAAAAAAGGGTCTATTCTTTCCCCATGGAAATTATCAGAGCATTTAAGCCTCTTTTGTTTGATATTCCCAATAAGGGATGTGGGGATTCTGGGCTGGAACAATTAGATGTGGGCTGGTGAAAATGTAAAATGAGGTCTTGTTCTGTCTACTGATGATAGTATTTTGAAAGAGTTAATAAATGTCTCCCCTGTCTTCACGTTTGACATCTATTATGAGGTAGAGCAAGAGGTTGATGCTAATCTTTGGGTCCTTACCCTTCTCGTTTTTACCCTACCTTCCTTCCCCTTCATCTGTGCAATGGTTTGCCTGCCATGAATCCTTTTGGAGATGGAGAATAAAATAGCTGCTTTTACGTTAATCAGGCTGTTTGCACAGAACAGCTTCCATCTCTGCAAACGTGGGCCCCCTGTTGAGAAGCCTTGAATTAAAACCAGCCAGGTATTACTTGAGCTGCCAACATCAGCCTCTCCCTGCCCTTGAAATCGTCTGATTTAGAGGAACAGAGAGTGAATGCTTATTTCAGACAGATTTCCAAACAAGATAGTGAAGCAATTACTTCATTCATGGTATCTCTATTTCTGAGGATAAGGAAGCAGAAAAGAGAGGGCAGCAGAGTCCAAATTAACCTAAAAGAAAAACTCCACATGGAAAGATAATGCGTTTCTCTATTAAATTTGATATCATTTCATTATATCTGATTATTTGGGTTAAGCCAACATTCACATCATAAAAAGGGTAAAATTTTTGCAAGTCCCCAAAGTTGGATTCCTGGCCCATTCCTCAAGCTAAGCAAGGGTATCTTGTTATTCCAAAAGAGGGAAGCACATGGTAGCAATCAGAATATTGGCCAAAGCATGACCTTGGGGCAGGAGAAGAGTCACAGAAGTACCCTGTCTGTATGACTCAGACAGAAATTGTTGCTTATAGGCACAAACTTTGGTCACTGACTCGGTATTACCTGGAACATACATATATCAAGAAAATATTTACATCAGAAAACCATTGCACAGATGAAGGGGAAGGTGGGGTGGGTACAAAAGAGGAGGGTGAGGATCCAGAGATTAGCATCAGCAGGAAGCTACTGCACTCAGACCAGTGGATATTGGAGGGATGTAACTGACCTGAAGCTGACCCCATTGACTCTTTCCAGGGATGTGGGGTTACCACACAGCAACTGCCACTGGGGGCCGGCAGAAGGAAGGCAAAGCTGATTTATCCTTCCCTCCATGGTTCAGTCCCTTTCTCCCCACCCTAGTGTCTAGCAAGAGCGCAACCAGCCCATAGCAAATGGACCAGAACATGGTGAAGTTAGCTCAGAGCCACCATGCCCACAGCTCAACACTGAGTAGAACAAGAAAGCAAAAACAACCAGGGGGCTAAGAAGCCCAGAAGTCATAAACAAGAAGAACAATTTTCTATCCCATTTTTAAATCAGGGAAGCATGTAATACTTCAGAAAGATTTCCATAATCATGGTTATTTGGCTTAAATGGACCTAAAGTGGAAAGTTTTAATAACCTGGAAATATGAGAAGAATATATAAAGCAGAACAGTTTGATATAATTTAGTACAACAGTATAGAGCCCATAAAAGAGCAGGAGTTTTGAAAGTGTCATTATATCACAGTTAAATGCAATAAAATATTATCTCAATTTCATTAGATATTAAATTAAAACGTAATTTAAATGCCATATATCCTATTTGGAATGGAAAAATACAAAGCTTCTCTGTATTTAAATAATAAGCTTCTCTGTATTTAAAGAGTAATGAAGATTCTTGTTATAGACTACACTAGAGGCTCGGTGTATGAAATTTGTGCAGGGGTGTGTGTTCCTCAGCCCAGCCTGCATCCTCTCCAATCTGGGACTGCTGGCTTCTAACCACTCACCTGCCTGCCTACCTGATTGTCCCTAATCACTCTGCCTGCCAGCCTGATAGCTCTCCTAACCACTTCCCTGCCAGCTTGATTGATGCCTAACTGTTCCCCTGCTGGCTCAATTGCCCCCAACTGCCTTCCTCTGAAGGGCTGAGGGAACTGGGGGAGTGCAGCTGGATGAGGTGGGCCTGAGAGGACTAGGGGATTAAGGCTGGATGAGGCAAGGCTGAGAGGACTGGGGGACTGAGGCTGGATAAGGCGGTGCTGAGGGGACTGAGCACTGCCATCTGGTGAGGGCATGGCAGTCAATTAGCATAATCCCTCTTTATTAGATAGAATGTTTGTGCCCACAGGTATGCTTGCCTATATTAAGTGAGTGGAAGAAGAAAGAGCCTGGAGAATCTTGGGTAAGGAGTCTTGTGGACCAGGACCAAGCTTATTATTGATACTGTACCTCAGATCTACTCATATCTATTGGCTTAAACTTAATCAATTCTGTGTCCACTCCTAACTTCCAGGGCCCCTGTAATACACCATGCCACTGTGTGTTCAGGAAGAAAATGCCACCAATTAAGTGAACAACTAGCCTGTCTGCCATACCTGATTCTCATTCTTCTTTCATCCTAACAAATAGTGTCATATTGAAGAAAACACTAATGCTGTTTTTGTTTTTGTTTCTTCAGTTATATATTCAGAGACATGAGCTGGATGACCCATATAGGATCTCCTTTAACCCCAAGGTTCAGTGCTAAATAAACCAAGTTTAATGATTATTTACTGCAAAGGCACATAGGGAGCTGGTCCCCAAACACAGAAGTCATGATAAAAAAAATGCACAGAACTTATTCTTAAACAAATTTATTTCTGTAATTAAAGGAGAAAAAAGAGAAGCAGAATTTTAATTTTTGTAGCAGGGTTGCATGGCAAGCCCCATATTTTGTTTGGCACAGTTGAGTGGATGTCTGAGAGACCTGGTGAAGTTCAGAAATCATCCTCTAAGAAAATAAATAAAATAAAATATAAGCCAGCCAAGCCCATATTTTTCTGGAATGTGTTTGTAAACAATTCAGTTTCTGTAAGAACTGCCTTGATTTCCTGGGGCTTTTGCACACAAGTCATGTTTTCAGAGAATCTGCCTTTGATCTACAAGGGGCCACCCTGAATCAGCCTCTGCTTTCTTACCTGGAACCAACTGAAACGTTGTGCTCAGCTGATGAGAAATAATATGTTGACTTTAGTTAATGTATCTAGAAAATGAAGAGGGTGTTGGTGAAAATAGGCACCATCTCTCAAGCTTTCAATAATCATTTATGGACTCCATTAACAAGTCAGGCATTGTGAGGCATTTCCCACCCACAGGTCAGGTTGTAAGAAACCTTCATCCTATTTAACAGTTTGTGCCTGTGAATCTTCAGACTAAACAGTGTGCTCAATAAACAAAGCAAACAGATACATACAAGATAAATTTGTTAAGTAATACAGCTTATAGTCACCAATTGTTGAAAGAACAAAACAAAACACGAGGGTGATTTTAAAGAAATGACTCATAAAGCACTGCCATATTAAACTATGTCCTAAATTTTAAAAAGTATCTTAAGAAGCATCAGTTGTACTGAGTCCTTGTGTGACTGGCCCTATATTTGCCTGTCAGCCAAGAAAAGCTGCAGGTCTACAGAAAAACTCCTCCAATCTGAAATATCTGGGTGTATTAGACACAGTGCCTCCCAGAATAGGTAAACCTACTCCTAATTAGATATAAGGAGAGAGAATAGGACGTTTCAGATTCGCTACAAAATACATAGTCATGGGGGAACATGGTGCAGATAAATCAACTTGTGTAGGTGATAACTCCATTTCACTTTCAAAATGGAAAAGAAGATACTGAAGAGAGTTTGAGTTGCTGTCTTCCTAGTAGAGTGGAATTTTCTGGACTCTTGGCAACACACCAGGGTGGCCAGAGAACTAGGGGCCCAGTGCACAAATTCGTGCATCTTGAAAGGAACTGTAGGTTGTGAGGCTGTGGTAGACACAGGGGTAGGTCTCAAACTATCTTCCACACCTCCACTTGGCCCCACCGAGGCAGCCCCCATTCCCTTTCCCCTGTCTGCCACAGCACCCAGTCTCCTGTCCCCTGCTTCCTCCACCACTGCTCCCATGTGCTGACAGTGCCGGCTGCACTCACACTCACTGACTATATGGAGTGATTGGAACTGGCACTGGGTACTGGCAGTGGGTGTGAGTGAGGCCAGCACTAGCAGCATGTATGAACACTGGGTGGGACTGTGGCATGTGGGAGCAAAGAATTTTTAGTAACCACCAGAGGCTTGCCCCAATGACAATGACCAGCACCCCACCTTGGTCTGGCACCCTTGCTCACCTGCACCACCATCCCGCCTTGGATGATGCCTGCCATGCTCTGCACATGCTCCCTGGTGGTCAGCACACATTATAGTAACTGATTATTCAGTTGTTCAATTGTTCATTTGTTCCCCTGTTTGGTCTATTTGCATATTAACCTTTTATTATATAGGATTACATGTCATCCTGTTCTTAAGACTTGGTGTTACATCACCATTTTTCTCATATGACTTTACAATTTGTGATATAAGGTTCAAGATTATGCCAATGAATTCACATATTTCTTGCCAGAGAGACCAAGACAAGTATAACGGTGGCTTTTGTGGATGAAAAAATGGAAACATCAAATCATTTACTGAAAAGCCCTGATCAGTAATGAAAGTGAGAATAAAAGCCAGATTTACTCAGTACTAGATCATAAGAGTTATTTATTTAATAATCAAACAATTTGCTATTCTTTTGGAACCAAAAGATATGGGAGTGAGGAGAGACTCTGATTCAGCTCAGCAAAAGACCCAAGCATGAACACTGATGTGAAGAACTACAATATATACTAAATATAAATATATGATTAATTATATTTATTAGTCATTACTTTGACAGAAATATGTAGATTACCTACAATATGCCAGGTGCACTGGTAATGTGGTCAATACAGTGTAGACTATAAAATATGTGATCCCTGACACCCAGACCTTGCAGTCTGGAGGATAAAAGATATGTAAGAAAACACTAATTATTATTATCATCATCAAACAATGCCGTGAAGGAGAAATATAGCACACTGTGGAGAGGTTTTAGAAGAGCCCAGAGCTGTGGAAACATAGGAGACATTTGTTACTATTGATGATGGAACCACAGAATTGATGTTAGTATTATTTCCTCTATCTTCTCAATATCAATTTTATAAGGTCAGCAAAAGAACAGGGCAGTGAATTAGCTTAAGAATCCAAAGGGACTGGATACTAGTTACACCTGGTTTACTTTGGACAAAGAATTACAGATGGGCTGTGAGGTTTCTGGAGGTCTTTTCTAGCATTATCTTTTCATTTGCTCCCTGGAAGACTATTTCTTGAACACCCAATCTTTTAAAAGAAAATATGTGAATTCATTGGCATAATCTTGAACCTTATATCACAAATTGTCCTTGATAGATTTTTGAGCGTGGGGGAAAGAGGATGTCCTGAAGCATATACAGATAAACACTCCATCTTATAGAGCACCTGCTGCCTACAGAACAGTGTGGGCCCAGAACAATTTGGAATATACTTTAGCTTAGTAAAATTGCTTTTATAAATAAACTATTTCTCCCTTAATTGGGCTCCAGGGGTCCAATTTCCAGTCTGAAAGGTGAGCATGCTGTGAAGAAGACACATCTCTTATGTGCTAACACTTCTTTCCATAGTGCTAGAGGAACCACAAGCCTCACTCTCATCGCTTACTGTCTGCACCATCTTTCCTATTTATTCCCAATATTCCCAACATTTGAAACATAATGTTTGCTACAGTTAGTTGTTAACTGATTCTATGGTAAGAGATTAGCAGATCCTTGAAGACAATGCACATATCCTTGAGAAAGTTCTGAAGCTCTTTGTAATGGGAAGTCACCCTAAAGAACATGAACTGTTGGATAATGTTGTCACCCCTACACCAGCATCTTAGTTCTTTTCAATCCAGAACTATGATTTGTAACAATTTTTTACTTTGGCCTTGAACAGATATTGAGTCAATCTTTATCCCTGGTATATATAAAAATCAGATTCCCCTATTTCTATTTTTCTTACCATATTTCATATACATGCTTTCTGTGCTGGTCTTTAATTAAGTTGCTTCCAGCCCACTTTACACATGTGACTGAGATCAGTGGTTCCCAAACTTCATCATAGAGCACAGTCATCTGAAGGCTGCTTAAGTGTCATTGAGACTGTCTAGACTATCTTCCACTGGGCGTGGACTGCATTACTACTGAGGTCTGCTGGGAATTGTCCACTCCATAATCTGTCACAAAACCAGAGAACAGTGCCATATGGATTACCTCCCGTTAGACTTATCTCAAAATTCAATGCAGAACATAGAATAGGTGTTGAAGAGCAACAAACATTAAAATAAAAACCATTCTTTTTTCTTGTAATTACATATTAAATCTTGAATCAAAGTAGAATGAGTGCCTTTGGGTTTACCTAGATTACACTGATATAATAGAAGCAAAGTTAATATCCATTTGATGGCACTGATATATCCCTTAACCAAACAAGTCTCTCTGAAACTTTAGATTGAATAATATTGCTGTTTTAAATCACTGATAAGTATCCCAAATTCAAGATTTCTCTAAACCAATTTATATCAAATTTTAAATTTGAAAAA
>PVJN01032334.1:0-24226 GCA_004026805.1 Lasiurus borealis | reverse complement strand
AAGGAGAAAAACCGATTGTTCCCAAGCATGATCTTTTTGCTTATTGTAAACAGTTCTGTGCTTATAAAAGGTGTGTAACTAATAAACTCGGCGCGACAGTTCCACACTGTCCGCCCTCCCGGTAACTAAGAGTCTGTGTTTTTATCCTCTCCCCTCCCTTCAGGTGCCCCTCGACTGCAGTGCCGGCAGGCTCCGGCAAATCACTTCCCTTGAGGGGACTCAATGGGCCAGGAGAGACAGCCCCGGTGCCCAGCCTGGCTGCAACTCTCTGCCCCACTTCTACCGCCCCAGCGCGCCTCTAACCTTCGTAAGCGCGGGATGGTGGACACACTCTGGGTGGAAGGTGTGGTCCACGCTGCTTCACACAGCTCAGCACGGAGCTGGGCAACGCACTTCTTCAGACACACAGAAGCAGGTGGGATACTCCCGAGAGGTTTCTAGTTGCTCTCGAGAAGCTAGCAAGATGGATACCGAAAGAAGAGCCGCATAACCGCCCTCCCTATAATTTTGTTCTTTGAAGGAGGCCTCTTGGCTTCAACATTATTTCCTTTTTTTTTCCCCCCAGAATCTGTGTTGAAGTGTCAGCTTCTCTGATACTTCAAATCCAAGGAGACGTTCCTTGGAAACCAAAAGACACCTTTCACGCAGGCCGCTGTACAGCAGAGTGAAGGAATACTGGAGATGATGGTTACATGTCTGTAAAGGAGACTGAAGGAATACTGGAGATGATGGCTACATGTCTGTAAAGCAGAATGAAGGAATACTGGAGATGATGGCTGCATGTCTGACTGGGTCAGGAAAATGGAACATCGGGTTCCCAGCCTCCTATCTGGAAAGCCTGTTTCCCTGAGTCGGGGTAGGGCCAGGCGTGTGTCCTTTCAAGTTAAGTACCTGGTCCATCCCTGGCACAACCATGGCAGACAGTGTCTGCGCCAGCCTCCTTCTCTGCCCAGCATCCTTAGCTCTGATAAGGGCTGAACTGCTCCCCCAATACCCATACACTAAAGTCCTAACAATCTGATTACAGTGGTACCTCGAGATACGAGTGCCCTAACATACGAGATTTTTGAGATACGAACCGTTGAGCCAGCAATTTTTGCTTTGAAATACGAGCAACATTTGAGATAGGAGTAATCATGCGGATCGGCCGGCTGCACACGACCCACCAGTTTACTGCGACTTGAGCATCTCATAGTTTCCCACGCCTCAAGGTTATGGAACGAATTAAACTCATATCTAGAGGTACCACTGTATATTAGGGGGCAGGGTCTTTAAAGAGGTAATTAATGAGATTACTAGGGTAAACCCTAGTCCAGTAATACTGGTGTCTTTGCGAGAAGATATCACAGACACACACACAGGGAAGAAAAGGTGAAGGTGGAGACGAGCCGTCTACGAGACCTTGATCTGAGATGTTCATCCTTCAGCTGGTGAGAAAGTAAATTTCTGTTGCTGGGGCTCCCGGTGTGTGGCTTTGAGGTGGCAGCCGGAGCAAACCAATACAGCAGACCCCCAAACCATGCCGTCTCCTTACAAAGTGCATGAGATGCCACAGAAATGTGACTCTTGTTTCTATCAATGAGCCTATCGGTAAGATCGATTTTGTTATACGTTGTTTACACTATCGATGCATTAAGTGAGGACTTACTTACTGGCATCAAAAACAGGCACTTAGATAAAAAGGAAGCTGCCTCTTGGATTGATTTATCAGTCCAAGGCAATTAAAACACAATCACATTAGGTAAAATTTAAAAGGCTTTTGAATTATTCAAGTATGAACAAACTTTTATTTGCCCAGACCTGGAATTAAAATGAAAAAAAAAACCCCACAAAACTGTCTTGAGTGCAAGTGAGGTAAACCAATGCTAGCAATAATGTATCAATACTATTTCATAAGACACAAGCTCAGAAATCCTACTAAGAAAAGAGCAATACCACAAATTCAATGACGTCATCACTGCCGATTTTAAGTTTTCACACTCTAGTTTGCTAACCACTAAGTTCTTTTACATGTTGCTACCCGTTCCCTGGATTCATTTATTTGTTTCTCTGCTCTTAAGCACATCTGTACCCATATGCAGAGAGGAAATAAGACTTAAAATCAATTTCCCTAAGTAGCTACTGTAGACAAGTCGCTTGGAGATGTTAGGGGCTGAACACAGTGAGGTGTCTGGCTTTGCCACAAGTTTAATATAGTTCAACTGCTCCTGCTCCCCCATAATCAAGAATGGTTTGGAGCATGTTTCAATTTAGTGAGGACTTTAACTCACTGGGAAATACCGGGACATTTCTCTGAAGGAAAAGCCAATGGAGAAAAGGCGGGAAAATGTCTACTTTGACCTTGGCCCTACTTAGCTTGACACTGAGCAAACACTTCTGTTTGGGTCTCTCTTCTCATGTACAAAATGAGAAGATCCGTTTGACTCATCACTGAGATCTCTTTCGGCTCTAAAAATCGGATACGTCTCAGGATGGATTAATTTGCTGTCTCGGATTGTTTTCTAAGTAATCATATGTGCCATGAGTGTCCTCCCCCCCAACTGTATTAAAAAAGCATAAAAAGAACTTATTTGTACATTTTATTTCTCAATATTCTGTATTGTGGATGTAAGAAGTCGGGCTTGAATCTTGCAGCTTACTCTAGTTTGTTGGTGTAACCTTCTGTGCTATGTACAGCCATGTCAGTCACAGACTGGCCTGTGGGGAGAAAGTCTCAAGGACATAACTGTTCAGTAACCATTAACCTGCACTAAGTGGCTCAAAAGTAGCCTATTTCAGTGAAAGGGTAGGGTTGCAGTTTGAACATCTTGAATAAATGCGTATGTTCCGCTCAGCTGTCTGGTATGACATGATTTAAAATATATACATACATTTTTATTGATTTCAGAGAGGAAGGGAGAGGGACAGAGAGAGAGAAACATCAATGAAAGAGAATAATGGATCAGCTGCCTCCTGCATGCCTCACACTGGGGAGAGAACCCGCACCTTGGGCATGCACCCTGACTGGGAATCGAACCATGACCTCCTGGTTCACAGGTGGGAACTCAACCCGAGCCATGCCAACTGGGCATGACATAATTTTTTGCAAAACTTTAAAGGTAAGGCTCTTTACTGATAATTAGTATTTACTCTTATCTGGTTTTAGTTAGAGGTCAGACTATTTAAGAAGCACACAAAGAAGCCTGGGAGTAAATGTGTTTAGATTTTTTTTGGGGGGGTGGGTGGAGGGAGGGAAAGCAGCCTCATTCAATTTTAAGTTCTGCCACTTTTTTCCTTTCTTTTAATGTTGGAGGTGATCACGATTTTCGAAGACAGGTGTTATGATTAGCAGTTTGCTATTTCAACACGAATGATGAGAAGTTGATGTAGGCGCTCAACCTCAATGCCTCGATAGTTCTTATGTCGGAATGAACAAAGACCAAAACAAGAAAAGAGCGGCAACTGGAGAGCTCTCTGCAGGGATACAGGTTTTTTTTTTTGTTTCCAAAGAGAAATACTTGGCTAGGTCCTTAGTCTAATGCCAAGCAGAGGCATCTCCTGGCAGTCTCTAACTCCCGCTAGCCAACACGCAGCCCCGTTCACTTACCTCCACCACACCATGATGGATGGACGTGTACTGTTTCTTCTTCAGCATCACCAAGGTGATGACGATCACTGTTGCTATGACAACGCCGCCCACCATGAGTCCAATGATGGCTCCCTTGTTGGAGCCCACATCTTCTGCAAAGAACACCTTGAAAAACAAATCCAGAAAAGGGGTTGTCACTGCCCAAGGCATTTTGCTGGGGTGGATGGACAGTTTTAGAATGACTCAATATTTCCCAATTTTTTGGTGGATGCTTGAAACAAAAAATTCACACATTCTACTTCCTAAGAATGTCATTTATAGTCTATAGACAGAATGACAGACAACGGGGGGCTTTCCCTATTGAGCCTACTTGCACCCCACCTGTCCTCAGAGAAGCAAAAAAACACGCCAAGAGGACCCTGAACTCCTTGGGCACATTCGTTGAGAGGTGCGTCAGAGGCTTGGCTCTATGCAAAGCCGAAGAGTTATGAGTCAGGATTATAAAAGGAGGCCAGCTTTTTCCTGTCACAGCAGGTTTAAACCTGGGAGCCCTGATGCATGACAACTACGCCTTAGGTCTTCCCAAACCCGCAGATGTCCTCATTTCTTCAGTGCGGCGATTTTCAGCTGTGTGTCACAGCACACTGGTGGTCCCTGAATTTTAAAACACGCAACACCTGATTAGTCAGGGGCACTGACCTCTTTCCCCTTAGACTGTCAAATAAAAAAATGACAATAGCTAATACAATAGCTGTCCAGTGTGAAGGGTCAAATTATACCTGTGTTTTTTTATTCTTGGTCAGATTGGCAAAGAAATATAACAAAAATTTTGATGTGCCGCAGAATTTTCATTGTTTCTGTGCCTCATGAGAGGAAAAAGGTTGAAAATCACTGCCTTAATGGAACATTTAATAATAGGAATAAGCACTCCAAAACAAAGGAGTTAAACGGAAGGAAAAAGACATATTGTTACCCACTTTTAGCCACGATGATTCATTAGGACAGTAATTAACCTTGTTTGAAAAGACAGTTATTTCAAAGGGAAGTAATATGCAGGAATTTTAACAGTCACAATAACTCATACTTCCTTACTAGGTTGTCTCCAGAAACCCAACTAAAAGGGTTGCCGTTTATTTGGATTAAATATACTAGTAGAAAGAATTTGGAGGTCATTGTGAAGGAGAAATTTATTCAGCATGATAAACTGATTGGACTACACTCCTTCCTACTGTTTATAAAGCAGGCCATTCTTCCTCAAATTTAACTACTTGACTGGAATTATAAGAACTGCAACCCGTATCATCTTAAAAAAAAATAAAAAATATATATATATATATACATATATATATATATATATATATATATATATATATATATATATATAAAATTGATTTTTTTTATGGAGAGGAAGGGAGAGGGATAGAGAATTAGAAACATCGATGAGAGAGAAACATTGACCAGCTGCCTCCTGCACACTCCTTACTGGATAGGTGCCCGCAACCAAGGTACATGCCCTTTACTGGAATCAAACCCGGGACCTTTCAATCTGAAGACCAACGGTCTAGTCACTGAGCCAAACCGGTTAGGGCACAACTTGCATTATCTTGTTGCATGATGATCTCATGCCAGGTCATGTGGCCTACCGACTACTAAACATTATTTCACATTTGTTATAAAACTTATTGAAAACAATAACGTTTTTATCTCATCTCAAGGACAGTAAAATGACTGAGTTTCACAACGAAAACTACCAGCCTAGCAATCTAAAGAGGCAAGATAACACACAGCCAATTCCTAGGAGTTTTCCTCCTGGTCTATTTGCAACAAAATCAGCAGCTGCTCATAAATATTCCACCTTCCCCGAGAATTTGCTCGCTCAACATTATTGGTAAAAAGCAAATCATTAACTGGCTCGTGATACGAGTATGAAGTAATCGGGACTAAAGGCATGTCTGGCCCTCTCTCCCTGTGTCTTTAAGGAAATACTGTAATTCTGTCATACGCCTCCCACTAATTACAGTGCATTATCTTATCAAGGAGTTCAGCGGAGGGAGCTGATTCTACTAATTGCCGCCGCCGCCATTCATCACTGTCGCGTTACCGGAGTCGGAGTCGGTGGAACAGCGGCGACAGGCTTCGATGACACGGGCACCAGAGGAGGCAAAGCTGCACATTGATCTCTAGCTCTGAGCCCCACCGGCTCCAACTGGTCAGTTTTTCCTTTAACTTCTTTCCCATCAGCCAGAGGGAGAATGCCCCCGATTCTAGAACAACTATATGGATTAACTTGCCAAAGAAAATCATAATCCAAAAAGCTAAATTCCCCCCAATTATGGGAGTTAAAATGCAAATTTGAATCTCAGGCCAGTTTCTGATGTGTTCCAATTATTAAGTGTGAAACGTCGAGGCATAAACAATACATTAAAGGCATTTCTTTGGGAGTTTAAGAGTTGAATTTATACATTTTTTTTTTTTTTTGGTGAATATTGGAAAGATAAATTTCCCTTTGGGGAAAAAAATACGTATTTTTTTTTTTTAAAACAAAAAACCACATTCATTAAAACAAAAATAAGTGCCTGAGAGTGAGAACTTCAATATTATTGCTATCATTTTATTATCATTTCTTGTTCCCTGAATGTGTAATTAAATGGTCTCTTTTATTAATTTAACCCCCTTACTGTTGCTTACTGATATGATGAAAGGAATGCTGGCATAATCTTGAAGCTTTTCGTAAAGGATTCTACATGACTAGAGCTGCCTGCCAACGAAATGGCTGCTTTTTGATTTACTCCCTAATTCTAATATTTGGGAGTGGCGGGGTGGTGATTTTAGTCTGAAAAGGAAGCTGCCATTTTGCCTTTTCCAATCTGTAACCAACAGCACAGCATCCCTAAGAACAGTCTGCAGCCACGCTCACCTCCACAGAGACCCCAAGATCCTACCCCAAATCCTACTCCTGCAGGAGAACTCAGAACAAAAGAGTCTGGAGCAACGAAGAAGCAAAACAGAGACAAACAAACATGCACTCAGGAGAGCGAACAGCCAGAATAAAAGTGTTGCTGATGCGACGCAGTGTTTGCACATGTCTGAGATTTTGATGCTTCGGATAAATCTATTATAAACCTATTTTCCTAAAAAGAAAAACACAGCAAACCCACCAGAAGGCGAGTTGATTAGAACGGCTGCTAGAGTAGATGTGCATCTACCTTCAGCCCGGCGTGGGCTTTGCTGCCTTCCAGACACAAAGACCTGGCACAGAAAGAACCTCTCTCTCTTTTCTTCACGTTTTTGTGAGATTCCTAGAAACAGGTGTTTCACTTGTGTGCTTAATCTTTTTCTTTTTCTTTTTTAAACATGTTTTATTGATTTTTTACAAAGAGGGATAGAGAATTTGAAACATTGATGAGAGAAACATCAATCAGCTGCCTCCTGCATACCCCCTAATGGGGATGTGCCCGCAACCAAGGTACATGCCCTTGACCGGAATCGAACTTGGGACCTTTCAATCCGCAGACTGACGGTCTATCCACTGATCCAAACCGGTTTCGGCTTAATCTTTTTCTTAACTGGATGGACGAACAGGAGCTGGTATGTTGTTTGGTGACACAGAGGGGAAGAAGAGGCCCATCACTCTACGTACCAGTTTTTGATGATGAACTTCGTATCCCGAGTCGTGGCGGAACTCCGCGTCCATCTTCACCTCAGAGATCTCCTCCGTCTTGATATTGGTCAGCCCCGAACCTGCGTGGCACCGTAAGCGAGACACCATCAGTAAAGCACGCACACAGTCCCCTCTTCCCTGTGAACAGCACGCTACACCGCGGCCACAGGGACCCCTTTCTAGGCCGGAAGCTGGATGAAATGAGTGATTTCTTTCAAGAAAACTGGCACCTTATCTAGAAATCCTTAGCCACCACCTATTTTATTTTATTTTTTTTAAATTTTAATAAATCTTTATTGTTCAGATTATTACAGTTGTTCCTCTTTTTCTCCCCACAGCTCCCCTCCACCTGGTTCCCTTACCTCCCCCCACCCTCACCGCATTGTCCTCATCCATAGGTGTATGATTTTTAACCACCACCTATTTTAGACAAAACAACTTTTTTAAAGATGAAAGAAATCTCAAGTTAAAGCTTGTACTACCTTTAAGAATATTTTATAATTTTTTTTTTTAAATGGGGAAAAACAGGAGTTAAACGCTAGCTGGGAGGTTGCAAGGTTTGTTTCCAGAATAAGTTGGTTCATGTTAGGGGCTTATGGGTTGGCGTATTGCATGCATTTTTTTTTTACATGTGCCCACAGTCCTTCAGAAAAGAATAATAAAAGCCTTTAAAAGTGAACATTAATTATCTGACAGAACAAAAGTGCTACTTTGAGGCTTTTTTGTTCCGTTCACCAATAAATTATGTTCCCGTATCTATGCAGCGAGGCCTTGTAAAAATCCTATCATTTATTTAGCTAAGCGATTTAGTCGGAGATACAGAGTGTAATTGGCTTACGGGCCAAAGAAAGAGCTGCCGTACATAATCTTTGAAAATGCTCCTTTGCGACTGACTTCCTTCTCTACAAATTGCTATGGCTCTTTCACCGACGGTCACAATGCATTTCATTTTTCAAATAATAATCATCGGAAGCTTCAAAAACAAAAGCGCAAAGTCATTTTTTTTTTTTTAAACAAAAAGAGGAAAGTACAAAGCGTGAGTTTCTACACCGTAGTATTTCAATATCCCAAGTCAGAATTTGAGGATGAGAAGGGCTTTTGAAAAATCATGTCCTCTCAAGTATTCCCAGCCAAGGGCTGACTCTCAGCTCCTGGCCAAACAGAGGGCGAACAGATCAGTTTGTTTCCATGTTCAGACATTACCCCCAAATCAGTTTGTTGGAAGTTCTTTGTTCAGCACATGACCGGCCCAGCCCTGCCTTCTGCGTTCCAGCCTGGAACAGAGCAGGTGCCCATGGAGAGTCAGTGGATGCTGCTGATTCTCCTCTTAACCCGGGCTACCCATTCCCGGTTCCTTCAGCTCCCCTGGGACCTACGCTCTTGCTCTGGGCCCAGTCCCTCTTACCACCTTGACTAAAAGGCCCTCTGGAACTTGTCACAGAAGTTGCTGGAACAGAAAAGCACAGGGTCCCAGCATCTGACGCTCTGGGCTAGCCGCACAGCCTGTGCAGGCACTGAGGATAATTGGGCTGGACCTCTGGAACCCACGCTGGTTATAACCAATCACCCATTTTATGTCCAGGTGCTCACAGTTTCCATTCAACAGGCTGTCCGAACAGACTCAAGGTCGACCTCAATCTATAGCTGGCTTGCAGATCATAACGCTCCCGTCTTTCCTTTCTGCCTGTTGGAACTACATTTTCTTATTCCCACCTTCCCAGGTCTCCTCCCGTCCTCCAGACGCTACAGGGATCATGGAGACCAGCTCCATGCATTCACCTGCAGGGTCTCTCAGCCTGCAATTTGTCTGGGTCATAATGATTTGGGTAGGGATGGTGAACAGAGTTAAAATAGATCCAAACATCTGTAGGCACGCCTCTCTTAGACTTGCTTCTAATGAATGAAATATGGCGACAGTGATGGTGGTTGACTTCTGAGGCTAAGTCATAAAAGACATTGCAGCTTCTTTTTTTATTCTTTCTCTTGGTCTGGGAAAGCCAATCACCATGTTGTGAGGACATGCAAGCAGCTTTCTACAAAGGTTCACCTGGTGGGGTGCTGAGGTCTCCTGTCCACAGCCATGTGGGGGAGCCATCCTGGACATAGACCCACTAGTCGCAGTCACGTGTCAGATGACTACAGCGCTGGCAGATGTCACTATGCAACCCCATGAGAGACCCTCAGCCAGAAGCACCTGCGGAACCCTGCTTAATATCCTGAGCATTACAATACTTGTAAGAAACTCAATGCTTGTTGTTTTTAGTGGCTAAGTCAGGGGGCTATTTGTTACACAGCAGTCGATAACTAATACGAAGGACTGGTGATTCTCTATTCTTATTTATTTTCTTGCTTTAAAATTATTAGCACTTTCTCCTAAGTTTCACCTCATTTGGCCTTGACATTTCTGACACCAATTTTTATTGGGCTGTAACATGAACACTCCTTTATCTTACTGGTTATCTATTTTCACCTTTCCACAAACACTTGTAAATCTGAGATCTTTGTAGAACCAAAGTGATTTCTTGACACCTCATCCTTTCTTTTTCTGTCACTAGGGTATAGCAATGAAATAGTTAATATTGTACTTCTGAGATTTTTAGAAAAGTCTTTTGAATAGTTTTTTTTCTTTCAGATCTGTGAGACCAAATAATCACATCAAAAATAAGTTAAAAAAAAAAAAGTGTGCTCCTCACTCAAAAATTTAAAAGCCCGCATTACTTCTCAAAGGATACCAAGAATACTTTTACTCGTAAAAAAATTTCCATTTCATGTATCAAGTCAGAACAACAGATAATTATAGCTCAATAGTTTAAGAGCGTTTCAGCACAAAGAGCTCTTGCTAGTCCATTTTCGCACAGCATTTATAATCATCTAGTGAAGAGACTTTCTGTGTGTTAAGCAGACCTCACTAAGAAGGGAGAAAAGTTAATAAGCTTGCACACAGGCAATACCAGTGACAGTATGTTGACCCTGCGTGTAATAAAACATGATGGGCAGAGTTCAATAAATCGCAGGGACCTCTGTTTACAGGCTCACCAGATGCATCTTCTGGGTTGTGCTGATTCATTTTACGCCCTGGTGTGACTGCAGTTTCCTAAGCCCTGGCCAGTGAGGAGAGTCAGTGTGCATTTGAGGAAGAGAGACACAGGCTTCATGATGCATTTCACGTGGTCTGGGGTCAAGGACCGAGAAGGGTGGTAATAAATTACAGTGGAGAGACTCTCTTTCCGCCCCCTGTGAAGAGGCTGCAAATGTATTTTTCTTCTTTATTCTGGTCAAATGGTGTAATTTGTCCTCCGGAGTCTATTTTTTCGCCAGAAATAAGCCACAGGGAGTAGCTGTAATGGCCACTAGGCTCAAAAATCACCACTGCGCTCACCATCTGACTCCACATTCTAGACGTGACAGTGCCCTGGCAGTTCAGATGTGAAAGGCAAGGAGAAGTCGTTTTCCTCAGCTGTGATTATCCAAAAACCCTTCATTACTTGTTTCGGAGTGATAACAGTGACTGTTCAAACACAATGACCCCGTATGACAACCCCGGGCGAGGGTTTCTAAGTTTGGAAAACCTAAAGATGTAATTTGGTGCCTTAGACCCAGGCATGTGGTCTTATCAAGTGTGGTGAGGGAAGAACCAAACGAATGCTACAAAACACGGGGAGAAATTGGTCCAGATGCTCAAGAGACTCACCACAAGAATAAAAATACTAGAGGCCCGGTGCACAAAATGCGTGCATGTGTAGGGTCCCCAGGCCTGGCCAGCAATCAGGGCTGATTGGGGCCTTCCAGCTGCCAGTTGCGGCCTTCCTTCCCCTGGCTGCTGGCTGCTGACTGGCAGCCGGGACCTTCCTTCATTCTGCACCACCCCCTGGTGGTCAGCGCACATCATAGTGAGCGGTCAAACTCCCGGGTGGTTGAACTCCTGAGGGCAATTTGCATAATTAGCCTTTTATTATATAGGATAGCATACCTATGTTGTCATGCATATCCACTAATACCACACTATTCATCAGTGTGCCTTAACTAGAATCTTCCTCACTTCTTCTCTGAGCATCCTTTCCAACCCGTGACCTTCTTCTTTTGGGGGAACCCAAGCCCTACGTTGTGTAAGAAAGGCAGCTTGGCCTACGCTGTGCCCTCCTCTGCACAGAATCACTCGCCTCTTTTTTGCCAATGGACACGCCTCAGATGGTTCAAGCCCCTTCCCAGAGCTCACCTCCAGCACCTGCCCGGTTAGCACACCCTTCGTTAGTGCCCCACCTGCTCACACCAGAGACATCCTGGCTCACCCTGTATGTTTGGTGTATCCCTGCCTTTCTAGCTCCATCTCATCTTTCCGAATACACACATGGTGTGCATCTCTTCGATTGCATTCTGAGCAGGGAACTTAGTTAATTTCCTTTGAACCTCCATAGTATTTAGGGTATTGATCTTTGTGAAATATCAAAATGAACTGTTGCTATTGTTACAACAAAGATGTTACATAGGCCTTCTTTCCATCGACACATTACTTCTAATTATTCTCTAGCTCTTCCCTAAGAGCAGAATGTTTTTGTTTGACAACATATGGAAAAGTCTTATTCATGTCGGATTTTTCTTGAAGGAAAATCATCTGACTTTGGTGGTATTGCCCCTTCCTGGATATTTCAATAGGAACATATCGGCCCAGCATGCCCAATGGAAGACCTACATGAAATTTATGTATTAAAATTGTGTGTTAAAATTTATGCATTAAAACTCACGTTTTAATGTTTGTAGATGAAAAGCATCTCTTCCTTTAAAAACAAAGCAGGAAATTCCATAAAAAAAAAGGCCAAGGCAAATGAGCAACCTGAGCTGGCCGCGGTTGCGGTTAGAATGAAACTGACCCTCTGCCTTGGGCCCCGCCCATGGGCTGACAGGATGGAGTGTCGCCTGCTGGCTCCCTGACATTCACTGGTGTGGCACCCGCAATAAGGAAGACATTAAGGGAGCCGGAGCTGTGTCTGACTTACTCTAACGCAAGTTCCTCTGAGCAAGCCCTGCAGACGGAGATTCATAAAATCAACGGGATGAGCTGTCAAGATGTCACTCCACTGTCCCTGCTGCCCTGTGCATCACAGGGCAGATGCATGAAAGATGCCATACGTCAGACTCTGAGTCCTCAGTGAGTGTGGTGGGGACAGAAGTGGCCTGAGCCTATGAAAAGTGCTCCTGGCCGCATGGCTGACTGTATCTGAACCTGGGGCCTCTGTGTGTGACCATCTTCCACGAGGTTCATTTCCTGTCCTGTGATTACGCACAGGGACATTATGAGGCTAATGAATGACATAAACATGCACAGGTGTGCACTGTGGGGAGTAAACTGTCCCCAGGACACACAGGCCTGTCCGTTCAGTAACTTCTCTCCTCTTTCTGAGGCTTTGACACTGCCTGTGTTCAGCTGGGTGAGGGTGAGGGTAGTGTGCACAGCAGGCTCCTGTTGGTGTGGGACATGATTCTTAAAACTAAGTTGGAGACACAGACATCAACTAGGTACAGAGCCAAGAGTGAAAACCCGTTTCTGCTTGGGGGACGGTCAGAAAGCAGTGTCCATTTTCGCTGTGACGGGGAATGTTAAGGGGCACGAGAAAGAAAGGACTCGTGTGTCAAATTATGCACATGCAGCCCCGGTGCGTTTCAGCCCCTCCCTGAGGACAACTCAATGCAACCCCCCAGAGAGGACATGCAAACCGTTCTGGATGGTGGGGATACTGCCATTTGGATCCTTTTTAGCAAGGCGGGCCTCCCTGCGGAACTGGCTGGAGGGTGAGCCCCATTCAGTTAGCAAAGCCTCACCCCCATTCCCCACGGGGAAGCATGACCCGTTCCTGGCAGCCGCCAACTTGCCACCAGGGAGGGCCTGCCTGCGTGTGGGATCCCATCCCTGAGCTCAGACAGGCTCTCCTGAATCCTCTCCTCTTAAAAACGATTTGGAAAAAGCTGGAAGGCCTCTCTTTTATTGTTGGAAAAGGAAAGCTCAGAAAAAAAAAAGAAAAACACATAAGAAACGAAGCATCAGGTAAAGCAAAGGGGCATTTTAAAAAGTTTTGGTTTCCACCGGTTCAAACTCTACTTCTCAACATCCGCATGTTAGAGACACTGATTGACGAAGAAAGGGGGCGGCGTCTGCTCAAGCTCAAGCGGAGGAAGAGGCGGAGGGGCAGGGGGTCCCCGGTGAGTGGGGGGGGCTGTACCTGGTCGAGTGGTCAGTCCTCGGTCGGCGGCAGGGCGGGCGTCAACAGGCTCGACTGGGCACGGGAAGCAAGATGCACGGAAAGCAAACGAGACAAATCGAGATGGTGAGTCGAGGCTCCTGAACACAGAGCAGCAAAAAGCATGTGCAATACACGAGTTATTACAAAAAGGAGCAGGTGGCAGAGAACCAGGGCGAGGTAATCCCCAGCATCAGGAGCGGGAGGGGGGACCCCTTTCCAAGGCTTCTGGGTCCCGGTGCCCATCGCACCCCTCGGTTTTCTCACCAAAGCACTCACTCACCAGGATGCGCAGAACATCAAAGAGAAGCTGGAGGAGGGGGTGCAGGTTTTCAGCTAGTTTCTCGTGTGCGTGTGTGTGTGTGTGTGTGTGTGTGTGTGTGTGTGTTTAAGAGAAATAAAATATATTATACTCAGCCCAGCGGAACATCTTCAAGATACCCTTTCTTACCACTGCCCAATTTTATCTTATTTAACGTTTCATTAACTACAAAGGACTCTGTCCAATCTCCAGGGGAAAGGCACCTATGAACTTATTGGGAGAGAAAGGTTACCCCACATCATCTGCCATGGAATGAATCCAATCTGTTCCCGGGGTGAGGGTAAGAGAGAGAAACCAGAAAGTAAGCCAGCCGGCCCCTCTCTCTCTGGAAAAGCCGGTTTCCACGGGAGAGATGATGTGCAGTTGACGTGGGTGAAATGCGGGTCTTTCCTCTCGGTTGGTGGCCTGGCACAATTCCTTCTGGGCGAGAGCTCTGGGTCTGGCCCAACGGCAACAGTGCAGGTGGCACAGGAGTGCCCACCACTGTCTGCCGCCGGCTGCTGTTCCCTAAAGGCCGCCGATTCTCAGAAACGTGGACTTGAACTTAGATACGGGTCTTCGGAGAAAACAGGCCAGGGAGAGAAACAAAGCTTTCAGGGCTGATCCACGGGGAAGGGGCAAACGAAGCCGAGAGAGAGGGCAGATAAGGCCTGGGGAACCGAAGAGAGGGAAGGGAAGGTGGGGGTGAGCAGAGATGTCCATGGGGAGATGAGCTGTGCCGGATGGGTCAGCAGTGAAAGGCCATCCAGTCCAGCTGGTGTTGCTCAGTGGGTGAGCATCGACCTAAACCAGGAGGTCAAGGTTTGATTCCCAGCCAGGGCACACGCCCAGGTGGCAGGCTCCATCCCCAGGAAGGGGCATGCAGGAGGCAGCCAATCAATGCTTCTCTCTCATGATGGATGTTTTCATGCCTCCCTCCCTCTCCCTTCCTCTCTGAAATAAATAAAAATATATATTAAAAAAATAAATAAAAGACCATCAGCTTACGGATGGGCACACCACAGGCATGCAAGTAGGGATTATAAAGGCAAATCGATCTTGGATGTCACATGTTGTCAGGAACAGTGAGGGGAAAGTGACAGCTTGGCAAGTCCTCAAAATACGACAAAATGATGTTTCTGAGAAGACTAAGACGTCGGGATGCATCCAAAGAGAAACGCGCTTTGGTGCTTTCTCCTGCCACCAGTGCCCGGCAGAGAATGGACAACGGCCGCGATTTGGGGCAAATGGCCACTGCCGAGGCTGTTTCTTCATGTGTGACATAAAAATGGTAATATCGCAGTGAGCAAAGAAATTAAAACCTGCTTCGGAACCTCCAAGACGATAAAGCCTCATTTCCTCAATACCCGATGGATGAAAAATATTCTGTAACCACTACTGCCTCCTCTCTAGCGCTTCATCCGCGCATCAGAGGAGACACACTTCCCGCTGCAGCTCACAAATCCACCTGAGCAGTCTGGTTTCTCTGCGGCTCATCTCTCCCCCGAGCGGCCAGCGCAGAGCGGGGTTTATGACTCCTCGTAAAGTGCAGTCCAGCGAACGATGATTGTGCTTTCTGAGTGTCCTCACGAGGGCCCAGGCGGGGCTTCAGCGGCAGGCAAGAAGGCATGGGAGCCCCCCCTGGCAGAGCCAAGAAGTAAGGAGGGGTGAGCACACGGCTCAGGGTCTGGGGGGGAAGCAGCTGAATCTGGGGTTTAGACGCAGCCCGAACCGCTGGCCCAGGCTCAGGGTCCCCTTGAATGCCAGCACTTATTTTCTCTGGGATCCTGGGCAGGCCACCTTCTCCCCGATTCCCTGCGTGTTTTCCAAGTTAAATGCGCAGACGTGAGGAAGAGCTTCATCCATGATCCAGTACCATCCCACCATTCCTTAAGGGAATATTGACAAGTAGCAAGTGCGCATAGAGAAACGTCCAAAAAGTATAACCCAATGGTTCTCAACCTTCCTAATGACGCGACCCTTTAAGACAGCTCCTCATGGGGTGGTGACCCCCAACCATAAAATTATTTCCGTTGCTACTTCCTAACTGTCATTTTGCTACTGTTATGAACTGTCATGTAAATATCTGATAGGCAGGATGTATTTTCGTTGTTACAAATGGAACATAATTAAAGCATAGTGATTAATCACAAAAACAATATGTAATTATATATTGTGAACTATTTATTTCTCATGACAAATAAATGAAATGTTGTCTTGAATCGTGGTGTAGCATGGGTAACAGTCTTCATATGACAACAGTAAATTACATTGCTACACTTTGCTACACCAAGGAGCGGTGTGTTGGTTCCTAAGACCATGGGAAATAGGTGTTTTCCAATAGTCTTAGGCGACCCCTGTGAAAGGGTCATTTGACCCCAAAGGGGTCGCGACCCACAGGTTGAGAACCGCTGGTGTAACCGCAAAACACACTCATCAGTTATTCCTGGGTGAGGAGACCGATCTGCAAACTTTTCGAATGTGTAGGGTATTATGTGCACACAGTCATAAAACCTTTTCTCTTTTTTAGGAAGACAAAACAATAATAGTTTCAGGGACTTAATCCCCAGCCCGATTTCAGAGTTTGAGACTGATTCAGTGTGTGAATTAATACTGGAAAAATAAGTAACTCCTGTGTTCAGCGCGCAGACATCAAGACATTTTCAGAAAGACAATTACGGCATCATTGGGGGGAAAAACGGAACGCACATCGACAAGACAGAGTACTGCATTATGTTCCAATCTACGGCAAACACGCTCTAGCTTTTCAAACGGACTCTTCCTCGGTAAGCCGGAAGGTGATGTCAATAGAGTGTTGAACACATTTTACACGGGCTGACTGGTAAATTAAAAACAAGAAGCAGACCGCCTTCCGGAGTTAAGCTAAAACTTACGCAGAAATGCGGAATTTCTCTGCCTTCAGCAGCTTAGGATCAGAGCCTTCCCTACAGGAGGAGAGACACAGAAGGACAGACATTCTGGGCCTTTTGAGTGAGTTAGTTCTGGCGTCGTTTGGAATAGATCAATTCTAAGCTAAATGCTGCCTCGCACACCTTCCTAGTCGGCCCCAGGTGAGGCAGGAATTGGGAGGAAAGCAGTTTCACACACAGAGAGATCTGGAGAGGCCCAGCTCTCAGGCTTAACAGAAGCCTTTATTCAATCTCCATTTCACTGCTGCTCGTTGCTTTTTTATGGCCAAGGAAGAGCAGGGCAGAGGGAATGTCACGCTGGGATGATACACAGTCTCACAAAGGCCGGCTGTGCCTCCTGGAGCACCTGCCTGCTTTATGGATGTGTCACAGACCAAGGAGCCGACCGCTGGCCACAGGGACTTGCTGGTGGCCCCTGCGATCCACACCGACCTTCCTGGCCGGCCAGCTCAGGCGCTCTTTTTTTTTTTAAATATATTTTATTGATTTTTCACAGAGAGGAAGGGAGAGGGATAGAAAGCTAGAGAGATGTCTGTGATGTCTCACAGAGAGAGAGACATCAACCAGCCGCCTTCTGCACGCCCCCTACTGGTGATGTGCCCGCAACCAATGTACATGCCCTTGACCAGAATCGAACCTGGGACCCTTCAGTCCGCAGGCCCACGCTCTATCCACTGAGCCAAACCGGTTTCGTAGCTCAGGAGGCACTCTTGAGAAAGAATCGGCTTCCCTTCAGGATGGCCGGTTTCGCTTTGTGGACTGGAAAAAACACACCGTCACAATCTGTGCAGGCAGATCGCGGCGGGTCGCAGAGCCTGAGATATAGGGAAGCTGTGTTTGTGATAGGCTTATCTTTTTTTCTTTTTCTTTCTTCAATATAGATTAAAAGAATGCCCGGGTGTCTGCCCCCTCTCTCTGGCCTTCATCGATTGTTCTTAGGAAAAAGGACTGGTTTTGGGGAAGTGTTTGAAGTGACGACGATAAGGATTGCAGGGACAATGGGAGGAAATCCTTTGAGAATGCAGGGTGTTTTCAGCTCCGAGTGTGAGCACAGGTCGGTAAGATGAACAGGAAACAACTCCGGACAGAGGGAGGAAGGGAGATGCGGACAGAAAGGGTAAGGTTTGAAGGCAGGATCAGACTCATTAATCTTCAGGACCCACTGTTTGGGCCAGAGAGTGATTATCCTTGAGACAAGCTGGTAAAACTTCTCTAACAAGATCCTGGTACTATTTGGAAAAAAGAAAAAAAGAAAGAAAAAGAGCTACCGCTAAACATAGACTGTGTCCCAGGCACGTTGCTAAGAGCTTTACCTTCCATCTCATTTAATGCTCACACCCTAACTTTAGTAAGCATTTCTACTTGGTATTATTATTATTGTTATTATTATTATTATTATTTTTACAAACTAGAAAACAGCAGGTGAGGCTCTGTAACTTGCCCACAACACACAGCAGAGCTGGAGTTGAAACTCTGACCCACTTGCTTCAGAAGTGGGGGTTGGGGGTGGGAGCATCATCCTGTGGAAAGATGGGGGATGCGGAGGTGATTTTGGTTGTCACTAGACTGGAGGAGGGTCGGCACTGCTCACTTTTATTTATTTTTATTTTTTTAAATATTTTATTGATTTTTTACAGAGGGGAAGGGAGAGGGACAGAGAGCTAGAAACATCGTTGAGAGTGAGACATCGATCAGCTGCCTCCTGCATGCCCACCACTGGGGATGTGCCCGCAATAAGATACATGCCCTTGACCGGAATCGAACCTGGGACCCTTCAGTCTGCAGGCCGATGCTCTATCCACTGAGCCAAACCGGTTTTGGCGGCACTGCTCGCTTTCAGATGAGGACTGGGGATGCTAGATGCCGGGCACAGGGCAATGCCACAAATAAACTGTCCTGCGCCTCGTACAATTTCTGTTATTCATGATTAGGTGAGTCCAGACCGAACTCAGTTTTGTCAACACGCACAAAGCGTTTTTGCCCAGCTCTCACTGTAACCTGGGTATGCCGGGAGCTCACCACTGGGTAAATGAGGGGAGACTGTTTTATTCAGAGCTTCTCCCAGAGTTACTCACTATTAAAAACAATCCCATCAGTGCTGCTCGCTGGACGGGAGTCATGCAATCAGCCGGAAGCAGGCTGCCGGGAGGCCAGCCACCTGACAGTGCCTTTCTTTCATCCAGAAGTCCAGGCAGGACACTTCCCGTGTGGAAACGCTTGCTATAGATTAGATCCCTGACAGTGATTGTCCCCCTAACTGTTGTTAGTCCATTTTATTTGAAGGCTCATCATGAAGAAGGCTTTGTGAAATATTATAAAAAAGGGTTGTATCTGGAAACAGTGAGAACCGGAACTCCAGCTCTGAGATCTTAAATACTGTGGTCTCCAATCCTTTTATCTGAGCTCTTCTTGTTGATCAATAACAGATACAGTGGTACCTCGAGATACGAGTGCCCTAACATATGAGATTTTTGAGATACGAGCTGTCGAGCGAGCAATTTTTGCTTTGAAATACGAGCAACATTTGAGATAGGAGTAATCTCTCGGATCAGCCGGCTGCACACGACCCACCAGTTTACCGCGACTAGAGCATCTCATAGTTTCCCACGCCTCAAGGTTACGGAACGAATTAAACTCGTATCTCCAGGTACCACTGTATTTGTTTAATGACAATATCAGCTCTTTGGATGAAGCGGAGGCGATTCAAAAACTCTTTCTGGCTCAAGAATCTAGAAGCATTTGGTGATATCCAAGGCCTGGTGTGTGTGTGTGTGTGTGTGTGTGTGTGTGTGTGTGTGCGCGCGCGCGCGCGTGCTCTCTCCCAGGACCGATGCCACAATGTGTGTGCTCTTAGGAATCTGAGTCCAGTGGCCACAGACCTCTCTTGGAGCGAGTCCACATCTGAGCAGACGTGTAGAGTCCATGACTGCTCTGGTACCCCCAAATTGTATTGTTCTTGGCTTTCCAAAAAGGGCTCATTTTGGGGAAATCCAATATAGTTCATCTAGTCTTCTTTCTTTAGATGATTTGGCAGGAGGAGGGGGGAGGTGGGAGGGCGGTCATGATGGCGTTAGGATTTATTTAGGAAGGTGCTGTGGTGACATAGTTCCTTCCTAACATTTCCACTTAAAAGGAATAATCCTTCTCTCCCTCCCCCCCATAGAATGGATCAATTTAGTCATTATTTAAAACTTTTCATATAAGCAGCATGCTTAATACAGTGTATATCATTTTAATGGAGATCTCATATATGCATATGAACGCATATAAGTCAAGATAAAATATTTAGGGCATATCGAGGCAGATTTAACTGTTGGTATTCATCATAGTACTAATATGATAAATGCCAAGTTAAATTGACCTCATTAACGACACGAAGGAAATGTGCAGGCTGATGTTCCTATAGGAAGCAGTTAAACTCTCGATGTCTGACAGAGTGGGAAAGTACAGGGGGAATTTGGAATTCAGGAAATGCAACTTATTCTAGGATGGCACACTTGCTATTTTACAGTGCAACGTGGCGGCTGTATTTCCCTGAATTTCAAAAGTCACTAATAACATGAACAGGACTCAAGTGCCTTTTATTTTTGTTAAACTCTGTACATGCACAGTCCACGTGTCTAAGAAGTCACGGCATTTAAGAGAAATACCAAGTATTGTAACAAGCATGCACAGTCATCTCTGTAAACTCATTTTATTCTGCTGCCAATTTAGCTTACTTTGGCTTTCTAAATCTCTTTCCACAAACTTTACCATAAATAAATGATACATTTTAGTATCTATTATTTGTGTGTGTGTATGTGTGTGTATGGTTTAGGTAGGTGCTGAATGATATTTTATCCTATTTTTCCGAGTTCGATAAATAATGGAAAATGTTAAATGGAAACATTTCATTTATAGAAGCTATATATATTTGGAAAAAATGAAAAGGTCATAAATGATAAGAAATTCTTTATAAAAATAAGAGTATAACCTATATATTATTATTTTTTTCATAAAAAGCTAACTCTTGGACATAGACAACACACCAAACATTTAACATTATTTGGTATAAAGGACATTAAAGACAGTAACTGTCTACTAAAAAAGTATATTAAACTTCAGACATGTTCCCTATTTTTCCCTCAGTCAAACAACCCAGTGTCTAAAGGAAAAGAGGAAATCTCAAGGACATTCAGTTACAAAGACTGGACATTTTCCACATTATCATTAAAGAATGCATGACAAGAATTTTAAATGGCCAAAATGTATCTGCCTATAAAAAATGACACAACAGCACTCTTTTACAATTTAATAAGAAAGTCTTTGATAACGAAGTCCTTCAAATTTTCCCCTCTATGTAAGATTTTTTTTTTTTTACAAATGGTAAAGTCTTAGTTATTTTTATGTCATAAATAACACTGCTACTCATATATGGTATTATTACTATAAGGTACCCTCTTCAAGCTAATAGAACAAATTTGGGATGGTTACTCACATTATGAAAACAGTTTATATGAAGATTTTTCTGCAATGGTTCTTTAAAAAAAAAAAAGGCTCTCCAGTACCCTAAAGGGCTAATACTGGCTTTAGAATTAGTCTGAGCCATAAGTAACTGGCTACATTTTTGAGTTACACATTCTACAAATATCCATATTACAAAAATATTACCACCACCAAAAGTTGCTCCTTTAGCAAAGAAAAGCACAGGTAAAATCCTGTATTCTTGATAAACACGCAATCTCAAAATCAAGGTGTTTCTGTGTTCAAAATCTTCAACATCCGAACACATAAAATTGCTATGGAAAACACACACACACCCAAATAGATATTATTTGAAAGTCTCTGCTAAGAAATCTGAGAGAAAGTACATTAGCTAATGTGCCAGTTTTTAAGACAAGAGAAAATCTTACTTCTCTGTGCTCTCACAGGAAAACACACTTAGGCCAATGCGCACCTTCATGTTGCCAGCTGCCTGATAGTTCACTTTCAAAATATAAAACGGTGGCTCTCTTGAGCATATAACATATTTCCTAAGTGGTTCTGTAGCTTTGCCTTTAACATTTTAATGCATTCTGAAACTTCATGCGCGAGAATAAACATCTGACATGAAAACTACTACTGTGGTTGCTTTAAACCTCCATCTCTGCAGGCCCCATGGGAATTTCTCGCTTCATCGCCCGTCCATTTCCTTAGAAAGAAGTGCACCTTCTAAGAGGCCACTGTCTCAGACAAAATGAACCTTATGCTTTCCTTCCAGAAGCAACAAAATACAGTGGTACCTCGAGATACGAGTGCCCTAACATACGAGATTTTTGAGATACGAGCCGTCGAGCGAGCGATTTTTGCTTTGAAATACGAGCAACATTTGAGATAGGAGTCATCGCGTGGATCGGCCGGCTGCACATGACCCATCAGTTTACCGAGACTCGAGCGTCTCATAGTTTCCCACGCCTCAAGGTAACGGAACGAGTTAAACTCGTATCTCGAGGTACCACTGTACCTCTCAATAAGCAAGTGTTTTTTAAAAGCTCATCTCCCGCTGCAGGACATCAGAGATCCGTACACACACACACACACACACACACACACACACACACACACCAGAACGCTCTTGTTCTAACGGGGCCTCTTACCTTCGTTCTCGGTGTTGGCTGGCACCGAGTCAACCCCAAAGGGATGCCAGGGCTGGAGCTCGTCCAGGCTGAAGTCTCCATTCACGGGCAGCAGCTCCACGGTGGTTTTGGTCTCGGTCAGGGACGGCATGAGCGCGTCGTTGCCGTAGCTGACCCTCGGCTCGCTGATCATGTTGGCCAGGACGTCATCGGAGTAGTTCTGCTCTTTCTGCAGCAGCTCGTCTGCAACGGGACACAGGCGTGACGTCATTGAGAGCGGGGGGAGGGGGGGCTGGGCACCATCCTCACCCCCGTTTTACAGATGTGGGCACGTGGTAGGTAAGCCACCTGTGCAAAGTCTCGGGGAGCCAGCGCCCACGGTGTGAGGTGAACTCAGGGGGGAACGGCTTAAACCCGGGCAGATGTTTCTTCCGGTGGCCAAAGACCCCGAGAGCTAACTTGCCATTTCCTCCTCTGAGCCAGTAGTTCTCAACCTTCCTAAGGTCACGACCCTTGCATACAGTTCCTCATGTGGTGGTGACCCCACAACCATGAAATTTTGCTGCTGTTATGCATCGTGATGTAAATATCTGCATTTTCCGATGGTCTTAGGCGACCCCTGTGAAAGGGTTGTTTGACCCCCAAAGGGGTCGCGACCCACAGGTTGAGAACCGCTGCTTTGAGCGCTTCTCCCAGGAAGCCATCATCCCGGGCACCACAGTGCGCTCCGGTGATGTGCCAGCCGTGGAGTTGTGGCAATTCGCCAGGACAAGTCAAAGGACATACAGAGCCAGGGAATCCCTTTGTCTTTCCCCGAACACAGGTCACAACCAGAGTAGCCTAACCACTGGGCGGTCTGGTCTTGCCTCGAACAAGTCTGTCTTTCCCTTAAAGGCTCCCTGCTGCTGCCTGAGGTTCTATGGCGACAGAGACACAGGCCCCTGGCCCCCTGGCTGTGACCTTGGACCCCTGAAGGGTTGCTCCATCCTCCTCCTCCCAGGGCTAAACATCCCGCCCTCCCAACAGGTCTCCCGTTCTCTTTTCAAAAAATGCAACCAACCGAAACCGGATTGGCTCAGTGGGCAGAGTGTCGGCCTGCGGACTGAAAGGTCCCAGGTTCGATTCCGGTCAAGGGCATGTACCTTGGCTGCAGGCACATCCCCAGTGGGGGGAGTGCAGGAGGCAGCAGATTGATGTTTCTCTCTCATCGATGTTTTTAACTTTCTATCCCTCTCCCTTCCTCTCTGTAAAAAAAAATCAATAAAAAAAATATATATAAAAATGCAACCAGGTACCCCTTTATCAAAGTGACTAAACAAGTTCTACTTTAAGGAACATAATCGACCTGGGCGAAGTTCTTGTAGACGAGTGAAAACTCCCAAATTAGACATTCCAGTACTGAAATGCATTTTTATAGAGAAAGAGCTTGGAAAATATATAGCCTTGTAGCAAGTGTAATTAGCGCTTAGAAAACAGGGCATCGCAAGAATGTGAATCTCCTCTTAGGTCGCCAAAGGTTCACCAGGATCTCCTGTGTGACGTATTTAAAAAAATTACACTCATCAATAGCACGTGTTTTATCACAGCTAATCAGAACCCCATTTTCCAGTCATCCCTCCATCAAGAGTTTATTGTGTTATGTATTTCAAATCAGTTCAACGGTTACTATTTCTGCTGTAGAAAATAAGTTCAGGACTTAAATTTGGTTTGTAATATTTTCCCTTCTCTTTGACTTCGACAAAAAAAAAAAAAACATCTGAAAAATTAAAATTCCGTTCAAATATATCTGTTAAAACAATTTCACAGAATAGAATTAAAAGCATGAGATTAATATCCTTGTAGGGAGCTGGTTTTATTGCCAGCTATGATTTTAAATGATAAAATCCCAAGCAAATCAGGTCCTTTGAAGTCTAATTTGAGTTATAATAGGTATCTGTCC